>VZZY01015656.1:498802-587591 GCA_013400335.1 Eurystomus gularis
TAACGGGGCAGCCCGTGCCTTATGCTCGCCCGTTAGCGGCTTGGTTGCGTTAAAAATTTTTTAATTGCTATAATTTTCTAACAGGTAACCAATAAACTTGGTAGCCAGACCCCTTCATTTTGCTATCTCCTAAATTAAACCTCAAGTAACCTAAAGTGAGACTACTCCCCTCTCCCTAAGCCTTGTGCCTCTTTTCCTCCTATTTTACGTTTTACCCGCAGCCATCGGAGGAAAGCCAGGTGTCACCTCGCTGCCATCCAGTTTTACTTCCCCTCTTCCATGTTGTTTTGTTTGTTTGTTTGTTTTAACCCCAGCAGCTGCGTTCATATTCAAGCCAGTACTAGTTCATTCTTCAAGTAACATTTTACGAGGCAGCACTTCCGAGGCTTTGCCACAGTCCAGGTCTATTGTAGTTTGTGGCATTGTCTTCACTAATTTTGTAAATGCAATTGGAGAAGGTAACCAGGTTTGTCTGACGTGGCTTGTTCTCTATAAATCTACGCTGCTGCTAATTGCTCATCGGCCTGTTATCCTGTGTAATTTTACAATTTTTTCCACCTCTATTTATCCCGTTATGTCACCACAAACAGAAGTTGCTCTGAAAAGGTGATAAGTGCCAGGATCACTGCCTTCTCCCTGCTCACCCCAAAAGACTGGTGCGACGCTTGCTTTACCTCAGTCCTCTGGCACCCTCCCTAGTTTGGCAAGGTACTTCAAAAACAACTGAATCCTTGAGTTTGCTGTTGATTCCTATGCCCCAGTAGGACCATCGTCATGTTGGTTCGCTGGGATTTCTACATGCCGTTCCTCTGACTATTCCTTCATGTCGTTCTGAGCTGTCATGTTAACATTTTCATTACCTTTTAGCTCTGTGAGAAATTTCCTTGGGAAAAAAGTATTAAAAGAAGAAAAACGTTATTAGGCAGATCATTTTTATGCTATTTCCAACAGTTTACTTCATTGAAGTTACTTTCTGCTCACCAATTTGCCTGTAAAATTATGTCCTTTTGTCTTTTTAACCCTTCCGGTGGCGGTAACTGACCCTACTTGCCTGCGCTATTTTGTTTTCCCTGCCAGCTTCTTATTTCCAATACAGGGGTTTTCTTTTCATTCTCAGATCTGAGAGCCAATCCCTCCTAAAATCTAATCCTGTTTCACCGCTGCAATCCCTTTTCATGCTTCAGGATATAGAACAGCTACAAAAATGTCTGGGTTAGAAAGAAACTCCCCTGGTGGGAAGGTTATTCTGTAAACATCCACTTCAGAGCTTCTTACCCCTTCATTTCAAGCACTCTGTACTGGCTGCTATTCCAGGCAGGATAACAAACCAGACAAACAATTGTGTACAAGAAATCCTGTGTTCAGATGTCCTGGGGAGAGAGCAGGAGATGCCCACTCTAAAATCTCTCCTTTTCCCTTCATTTTTCCCAACTAGTTCTTTGCTTTTCTGTTGGTCAACAATAAGTTTTGCAACTGGTATAAATTGTACTTCACCTCTCCATTCTATTTTGCCATTTTCAACATTTCAAGCCAAATTTCAACAGATGTTAGCAGCATTTGGCCTGGGTAAAGAGAACATACTGGTGAGCAGGATTGAGTTTCTCAGAGAGGGATAGAGCAAAAGCAAAAGACAACACAAAGCTGCTTTTGCAATTGCAAGGGTCCCAAGAACTAAAAGTCTGTAGCAAAGGAGCATTGATGTGTACAAGGACAAAATTGGGATACTGGGAGCAGGAGTTGGAGAAATGTAATGGGGCAGCCTGGTTTTGAGTAGTTCATGGTACTTCTGTCCCATCTTACAAGGTTCACTCTGGCATGGGCCAGTGACCATAAGTTTTTAATGCTTGCCTGCATTCAACTTCATTCCGCATCTCTGCCAAATTATTTACTCTCTGTGCAGTTTGCAGGTTCCTTGCATGGACAATGGGAACTGGCCCATCTTCTCAGCCCTAGTTTTGCTCGTGAAATGTGCTAGGGATACAAAACATTCAGCACTCTTATCCCACTGGATTGTTATGCATCAGCGGGGCTTGTATGTACAGGTTTCTTTGTCCTGCACAGAGGCTGTGGTCACCAGTGCTGAGCTGTTGTTGGGCCTGGAGGCGGGAGAGGAGGTGTTAGTGGTGAGGGACATTTCTGAGGTGAGCAGGACAGGAAGGTCGGCTGGATGCTAGCAGCATGTCGCTGCAGCACCTTTGCCCAGCTCCATCTTTGGCGCACAGCAGCAGGGTATGGCCCGGTAGGACGGGGAGTGTAGAAGGGTCATTGCTCTACCCCAGCAAATGCTCTGCCTGGTCCCATGGTGCTCCTCAGTGAAACCTTCCAGGGGTTAAAAGGAAGAAGAGAGAGACAGAAAGGGGACAAGAGACAAAGGGAGGAATAAAGTCAAAAAATGTGCCGTGAAGCTTCTTGCAGCAAAATGCGGAGAAAGTCATTTCCAACTTCTTTCATCTCAGAGATGAAGCCACTAAATAAAAGGGCAGCGCAGAACACAAGGGCTTTTAATCTGTCTCATCTCCTTCATAATAACTGCAAATTTTCCCTGGGCTCCTGGGAGTGAGCCTCTTTCCTCTGTCTTTGCCTTATCTCCCCCCTCCATATTTCACAGCCGGCTCTTCTCCCCTCACTCGGCTGCCCCCGGCCTAGTCTCTGAGAGGCCTGTGGGAGCCGCCAGCTCCCAGGGCCTCATTGTTCCCGGCTTGGGAGGAAGCTCGGGGAGGGAATTGAAGGCAAGTCAAAGGGAAACGGCATCATCGCTGCTTCATTAATGGGAACCTTTCAGCAGAAAACATATCAGAGCGAGGTCTTTTCAGAGGCAGTAATTAGCAATTTGGAGCCTTCCCCCCTCAGGAGATGCAGCTGCGATCTAACAAGTGGGAGCAGTCCTCGCCTCCTTTTACACTTCATATTTATTGTTTTTCATTTTCTCCATCTTCCTCCCATTGTCCAGCCTCCTCCTCACTACCAGATAAGGGCCCTTTATTAATCGCTCCCTTTTAATTCTTCATTAATGATAATAACTTTCTCTGTCGCGCGGAGAGGAGTTAATCTTTCCTGGGTATTGAGAAAGGACAGGGCTGAAAGGGAGGGAGTGAAGAAGTGCATGGTGGACAAGGCTGTACCACCACACTTCCCTCCCACCCCACCACCCGGAAGGAGTTTGCGAAGACTTTGGCTCTCAGGCTGCTGGTTCCCCACTGGAAGGTCTCACATTGTCAGTTTGGTCAAGCTGTGTGGGTTTGGTGGGAGGTACCCTGTTTCAGAGATCCAGCCCGTACCAGAAATGGGTATACCTGCACCAGAAGGAGAGACCTTCTCTACATGTCTTTGCCAAAAAAACCTCAGCACCTCAGTGTGAGCAACAGGCTGTGTCTACTTGCCTTGTAAGAATGTTCCCTCAGACACCTTCAAAGCCCGATTTCCCAACTTCCAACGCTGTCCAAGATTAAACAACATCCAAATGTGAAAGTAAATGGTATCTGGGAGGCTCTGCACGTGACAAGAACCCCCCTGGTGCCTCCCCCAGCAGCTGGTACAGTCTGCCTTGGACTGCTCCTGTCTGGAGGTGCCAGTCCACCAACATGGACATCTGTGTGAGGTGACTGCCGCCAGGCTGGCTCAGCATGGGCAGCTCAGTGACAAAAGCTGGAGTAAGGGGAGGAGACTGCCACGCAGGCTGTGGCCATATGCATGGGGCTACAATCAGTGAACACTAGTCCCAATTGCATGGCTAAGGACAGTGTCACAATACTCAGCATGCTTACAGAGCTTAGCTTCTCTTCCTAGCATATTGTGCCACTAGCTTCATGGGAAACCCTGCTAGTAAAGGACATGGGTCTTGCCTTCTAGTGGTAGCCTCAGCTCTTTCTGGGTAGCTAGGCATGCCACTGCCAATTAGGAACACTTTATGCAACAACTACTAAATACAAGGAAAAAGAGCAGATGCTACCAGGATAGGTGACTCCACAACCCCAATGAAGATTATGAGGTTTGCAACAGTGGGAAATGCTAAGGGAACGGATGGCATGAGGAGAACCCAGGAATTTCAGTGCAGGAGCTGAAGCTCATCCGTCAACTGCAGAGACAGTTCTGTGGCCTTCCCTCACACGGTGGTCCCATCCCAGCTTCATACCCTGATGCCATTCCATGGGTGCTGCCAAAGCAGCACACAACAGTTCAAATTAGTGAATCCCACAGCCGCGAAAGCACATGTGACTATATGCTCATCTGTGGCAGAGATTACCACAACACCATCAGTATCGTTGTGTGCTGATCTGAGGCACTTGTCTGGCAGCACTGGGAACTGGAACCAAGCTGCTGAGGGAGTCAGGGCAGACAGGGAGAGAGACAGAAAAACTCAAATTCGGTGTTTTCATTTGCTGCTTCTTTTATGTCATTTGCAGGGCAGATATCCTGTCCACATTCTTTTACAAAGCATGTTAGCAGATAGTTTTACAGACCATGCTCTTTCTCTATCCAACATCAGGACTCTTGCCAATGGCTGTGGAGCAGAGAGGGTCAGTTTATTTCTGGTTACTGTTCTACAGGCATCAGCTGGTGTTTCTCTAATATGCTCTGGTTCTCAAGTGTCTTTGAGGGTGAAGTGAAACTCAAGCCTACATTTATGTTCCTCTGAGTAATGTGCTGCCAGCGACTTTGGTGTTCATTTAATGTGGACTTTGAAGGATTCCTGATAGTCCCAATAATCAGGGATGACCTGTATCTCAATGTCCTGTGCTTAATTTCCAGTGATCTTAGTACACGGTGGGGAGGTGTCTAAAAGAACTTTCTAGCTCTGAACACAAAGTAATACAGAAGGTGGGGCTGGCCTGTCTGTAAATGTTGTATTTTAATCTCCCAGTGTGTAAAGCTACTCCCATTAAGTGTGGGCTAGCTTTTAAGGCTTTTATTTTGCCCACAGCATCTCTTCATGAGGCCAAAAGCCTTCACTTGCACACAGCAAATGGAAGAGGTTTTTACATTTAACAGCAATAAATGAATTTTGTATTTTTAAACATGCATCTTTTCTTGAAACTCACTGAATCAGCTCTTCTCTGGTCTAACTGCTTCCCTGCACTGGTGGGCCAGCAAGGTCTATCAAATCACCTCCTCCACTCTGGCTGCCCCACTAGTCATAGAGATGCTCTGCACACTCTGGGACTGCTGCCTGCCTTCACACATCTGGCAGAGGATGGGCAAAGACTGCATGGCAGAGAGAGAATGAGCTGAAGTAAGGGGAGCCAGAAGGTTTGTGAAACCTACCGTGTCTGAGGGCCACCCTCCTTCCAGTATTGTGTGCTGAGCATTGAATATAGATGCAGACCTACCTCAGTCAGGATTCATGAGGAGTTTGTGGCTACTAGCAGTTGGCTGAACAATGACCATGAGTAGGGTATGTGGTTGGGATTTGTGACAAGGTGCCATTCCTGCTGATATGGCCAAGTCAAACTCCTTGCTGTGGAGAATACACTGTAAATATAGATGTGAGGCAGCATAAACCAAATGATTATTAGTGTGACAGGTGAGAGACAAGGTGTCACAGATGCAGAGTTCCTCAGGAAAGAAATTTTTTTAAATTAAAATAAATCAGTTTTACTTGTATTCTTCCATGAATAGAACATTTAAATATAGCAAGCAGGATGTTAATAATGCTGTAACTTGGAAGCAAGAACTGAATAAAAAGAAACTGAGCATACACAATGCAGGAACTGAAGAAGTACTAAAATTACAGGAATCCTCTTAGCCTTGCAAAGGAAAGCTTGATCATGAAGCTACTCATCTCTTATCTGGCACATCTTATTTGATAATTTTGTTTTATTTGGCAATAGATCAAGGAATTCTGTAGGACTGGAATAGTCTGAGGTTCTTATTATGGTGCCTGTCCACCTGCTATTGCTGGTGTAACCACAGAGGCCTCTGAGCCACCAAGAGGGGCACTCAGCAGTCTCAAAGCCAGCCTCAGAGACCCTTGAGGATGCTTTGTTGTTCAGAAAAGAAATATTTTTGCCATGGCAGCAGAGAGCTGGCAATGGCACCAGTGATGCTGGTGAGGGCTGGAACATTGTAGATGTTAGTGTTGAGTGGCAGGAACTGAGTACTAGCTTGACCTAAGCAAGATCAAGTGGGATTTCAAAAGTAATAAGGCCTTAAAGAATGCCAGCACAGCCAAGTGTGAGCATCACCCACAAGGACTGGTGAAGCCTCGAGGACGCTGGAGTGATGCTTTTTGTGGTTATAATGATTGCAGGTTTTGCTTCCTGAAAGTCCTCTGTGGAGTCTCTTGCTCCTCTCCTGCTTTCCCTGCATCTTGCAATTATCTGCCTGTTGCAGTAAGATCAACAGGTACACACAAGAACAGCAGGTCTTATATAGAGGCATGTCACAAGTCTGCATAGAGTAGGCAAGCAGGGGTTCCCAGAGGCCTCACTGGCAGCATTGCCATTCCTTATTTGAGGGGAAGGTGAAGGTGCCCTACTTGCTGGGTGTGTGAACGGGCCTGGGTGTTTCAGCCAGGGGCACACTTATTGGAGTAGCCCTGCAGGTTGGCTGGCATCCATAGGTTGGGCTGGGTGGAATGGCTTACTTTTAAACATGGAGCTATTATGCATATGGAATCTATAAATATGTAGCTTTAGAAAGCAACCAGGAGGACAGTATTTTCTCAGTCACAAGTGTTACTGGAACACAGTTACATGCAACAGCAGCCAGATCCCTGCCCCAGGCTGCACTATCCTCCCACTGCCCTCCAGCCACAGCTAGGGCTCTCCTCTCTCATCTCCATGTACTCACTCATTCCTCCTACCTGCTTTCTTTCTACACAGTGCATTTGCCTGGTCCATCCTCTTGTTGCTTAAGACCCAAGAGATCCGCTGCAAGCCCCTGCACCTTGAGCAGATCCTGCTCACTGCCTTACCTGGTTTGTGTGCCCAGTACTGTTGTCTTCCATGGCCATTCCCAGCACTAGACCCCGGCACCCCCTGCTTCTACCTGTGCTGCGGCCAGGGAAACCTGTGGTGCTGACATTGCCAAGCATTTTGGAGGGTTGAGAGCACTTCGTGGTAAGGAAGAAGGCAGTGGTGTGGATCTGCGGGGAGGGGAGCAGCCTGACAATCCCCTTCGAATTATAAACATATCCTCTTTAAATACATTTCTAAGGATAACATTTGTATTACTGCGTCCTGTGGCTGCTGATAGGGCCCTGCTTATCGCCTCGGTCTCTCCTCCTTTCTCTGGGCCCTGCTGGGAAAGGTCCCTATCTGGAGCCGAGCTGGCAATCCTCTGCCAAGCAATTGTTTCAGTCCAGGGGAAAAATTAATTTCTGCCTATCGTTAATTGAGCGAATTGTGTGGAGAGCTAGAAGGGGGGGCTAGCAGAGGGAGTGGGGGATGGAGTGGGGAAGAGAGAGATCGTGTTATTAACAGTGTCCCTTTCATAACCAAATACCCTGATTTCCATCAGCGAGATGAGAGGCTCATTACAGCAAGAAGGTGATTAGAGAACTTGGAGGAGCTATCAGGCTAAGCAGGAGAGTGGCAGGGAATTCGGGAGGGACTCCCAGCAGAAGGGCAGCCGCACCAACCAACCATCCCCTCTCACCCTCACTGCCATCTCCTCCACCCCTCCTCTCCCTGTAAGCCCCAGTGACTCTCTACCTACATCTGAGGAAAAAGCAACGAAGAAATTCCAAAGATCAGCAATTTTAATGGCTGGAGAGATGCTTTACATAGTGACAGAGCCTGCATGCTCATAACCAAAAGCCCCCAGAAGTTGTTCAGCTCCTAAAGGCCCAGCTAACAGCTCATCTTAAACGCCTTTTCCCAATGGCTAGAGAAGAAGATGTACAAAACCGTTGGTCTCCGTCCCAGCTACATGGGGAGGTCATACATGGCTATTCAGAGTGTCTCTCATTAGCCAGTTACAGTATCACAGTATCATAGTGTCACTCTGGTTGGAAAAGAACCTGAAGATCATTGAGTCCAACCGTTGCCTCGATTTCTAAACAGGTGGCTAAAAACTAGGACCCCAGACTGTCTCACTCACAGAAATTATGTGCAATTGCAAGAAAACTAACCCAGACTGTTCTGTCATCCAGCTTTTGCACCACTCCTTCCATGCACATCTCCTGCTGAGATATTTCCCCTATTTTAGAGGTATCACTGCTGTGATACAGCTCACAAGCCATCTCATGCACCATGTTTATGTCTTCATAAATTTGCTGTCCTTCAGCTCACAATCACTCCCTGACAAGTAGCTACAGAATCCCCTTGATTCCTGACATTGCTAGAAGTAACTTTCTCCCTTTTTGGGGAAGTACAGAGCCCTGAAACTTCATCCAGCCCACATAAACACTAGGGGATGGCAATGGAAAAAAAAAACCCCATCACTTTACTTTTCCTTTTTTTTTTTTCCATATAAACCTTTGGCACCCCAGACAAATTTGCAGTGGACAGGAAAATAATAAAGATTCTACTAAATTAGAATAATCTAGCTACCTGATTACTCCTATAGTTAATGCTTGAGTTATTCGTATTATTTTGTTGTTAGTCTATTACCAATGATGTACTTAAGACTGTCAAAAATCCTATTGTGATGATAAAGGGGTCTTTGGCAAGGTCCATACTGGAGAGAAAAGCTGCAACAGAGAAGTCAAAGTGCCAGTTGAGCAGCCACAGATTGAAAGAAATTACCAGGACTAAACTCTCCTCTTCCTTTGACAAAAGCCATTCCTCTAGGCTGGGGGTGAGGGGCAGATTGTCTCACTCTGTAAACTGCAGGAAACTCAATCCAGCACAGCAATCGCAGTAAATTTATGTGACAACAGAAATACTTCTTGTCTAAATCATGCACGAGAACGTGAAAGCAGACAGAAGTGCTGACTGTCACAGTGTGTTGGGTTCTACATAAAGTAGCACAAACAACCGCTCCTAACTCCCACCCCAGGCAGATCTCCTACCTCTTCTTAGCTTAATCCCATCTACCCATGACCATGTGTTGAGCTCTGGTAATCTCCAGCTCCTCTGGGAGATCCAGACAGAAGTAGACCCTCCACACAAAGAAAGACCTCCCAAGTTTCCTTGCTGACAATTAGAGGACATGTCCAGAAATATATGGTCTCTTGGAAAGCTAGCTGGAGGGCAGAGTGGTCACCAAGATCCATTCACTCCTTAGCAATTTCTCTTCATTTACCTATCTCCATGGGACAATTACTGGCAAAGAGGAAATTGTTAACGGACAGTTAAAAGTAGGCCCACAGCCAGACTTAGAAGCCTTTGAAGCCAGAATGATTTGTGAAAGTCTCTATACTTGGCCTTTCCTCTTTAAGAACGTATCCATTTCTTCCTTATTCCTTGTGCAAATCACCAGTAAAATGGAAATAATGTTTGTTATAAATAGTTTGTGTGTTGAAATTCTGGGTTACTCACATTGTCTTCTTCTAAAGAAGAGGAGAGCTTAGCCTTGGATTTCTAGTATCACCAGTCAACTAACAAATAGAGAAGAGCCTGTATTAATAGGTAGCTGTGGTCTAATACAATTTACAATAACGCCAACATGGGCTTCATACCAGTCCCTCAGCTAATCTGACCTCTGGCCAGAGGTTCTGTAAACAAAATACAATAGCATGATAAGCAGCCTGACCCAGGAACTAAACACTCAATCAGAGGCAGTTGGACACAAAAGCCCTCTCAATGAGCCTTACATAGCTGAGACTGCACAGAGGCTACTATAAGCTGGTAGCCTCCAGCTTCGGATACCCAGTCTGAACTGCTGTTGTGCACTCACATAGGCCAAGTTGCCTTCAGCTGGGAAAGTCTACTAGGCCTTGCATCTCAAACCCAAAATGATCAGGCATTTGCAAAAGCCTCTACTACTAGTTACTTTCTTCCTCAAGACAGTATTCTGCCACCAGCTTAGCAAGGCTGCAGCAGTGAGGTAGAGCTTGTATGGCTGTTTCTCACCCTCTCTGAAGCAGAAAAGGGAAGAGACTGCATGGTCAGCCTCCTGATAAATCCACTCCCAATTGATAGCTCTAAAGTGTCAATCATAATGACCAGATTGGAATCATACTGAGAAAAGGGACAACTGGAATATGTAAAAGGAACAGAAAGGGGAGGTGTTTGGAAGAAGAGCCAAGCAGTGACAAATCAAGGACAGTGTCTGAGATAACACAAGAAATGGATGGGAAAGAGAAGAGAGGATTACAGCTTCTCAAACAGAAGAAAGCACTGAAAAAGGGAAAGAAAAAAAAAAAGACAGAACTTTAATATTACAGTCATATAAGAGCTACACAATCATTTCATTAAATGGGTCACTGAGAAAACAACATGGAAGTTGATAGATGGTGTACAAAGAGAGAAAAAAAGCAAACAAATTAACAGATGGAAGACGAGGAACCAAACAAGACAGTACATACAGCTTCAGTGCTACTGAGCTAAAATGACCAGCCTCAAATATTCCTATTTATTATTACTTTCTTGGCCATCGCCCTGTATCTAACTTCTCTTTGCCTCTATGTGTTTGGTCCTTCAGCATGAGATTCAAAAGGGACAGCATGATTATTTTGACCACATTTCTGTATTGTGTTACTCTAGATCTTATAATGAGACAGCTATAATAAAAGAGAGCATAACTGAACTCCACCAAAGCATATGGAATTGTTTCAGCAAATAAGAAGAAAGCTCCCTCACACGAACAGAGCCAGTCCTCCTGAAACCCTTCCTGGTGCTCACACTGCTTGGCACTGTTAGGTGATGTAGGTGGAGCCCTTGGAGAGAATGGGATAAGGGTGAAAATGATGCAAATCAGTTTACAGGGCAACTCCGAGGTGCTCTGATGATCCCTGGTGTCCCAGGCAGTCCCAGGACAGGGCAAGGTGGGATAGACCCTACACTGGCATAGGGAGCATGCACTTTCCAGCATCTTTCCTTCAGTTCAGCACAAAGAAAGAGGTGAGATTAGCCAAACTCATGGAGTGAAAGAGACCATGACACCTGTATAGAGACAAGCAAACAGAGCTGCAAGCAGAGAATATGAGAGAATTTCAGGAGGAAGAGTTTGAAAAACAAAAATGTGACTACAAAGAGAAGAGAGTAAGGGTGAATTGGACAGAGATGGAGACATGGGCTGTGTTTGGAGGAAAGAGCATAAGGGGGGAAAAGAAGGGGGCAAAGTCCGAGGCATTCAGTGAGTTCAGAACAATCTCCATTCTCTACAGCGCTTTCTGTTTAAAAAAATAAAAAAGGAATGATGGAGAAGGGGAGAGAGTCAGACAAGTTTAATGATGTGTGTTCAAAGCTCAGATTGGAAAAATGACAGAGAAAAGCAGCCTGTTTCGGCTCTAATAAATTGTTCTTTGCTGTAAGAGATGCCTGTCGCAGCATTAATACAGGGCCCTAATACACGGGTCAGGGTTAAGTAATTTTCTCCGGCAACTTAAGCGAATAATGAAGCTGGCAGCGGCTAGTGGCGCAGTGGGAGAGATGGCCCGGGCCGCCGGCACTTTGTCTTCATTTATTATGCCAGCTCTCATGATTTGGGTACTGGCTGCAGAGACGGGAAGCCTCCGCCGAGGAGATATCGCTTCATTTCGGCAAGGTAATGAAAGCTGGGATGGGGGGAGGATAAACCAATTTGCTGGCTGACATGGGAAGGAGTGATTTGCAGACCTGGGTAAGGGAGGGGGGTGACCAAGCGAGAGGAAGCACAAGGCTAAACCAAAGGGGGTGCTCAAGGCCCTTCTCTGAGATAATGGCACCGTGTGTTTGTGGGGAGTGCAATGGAGCAGGACCAAGCAGGAGGGGACAGTGGGGCTGCAGTGCAGCACATGTCAGGACCTGAAAGTGTGGGGAGTAGGGAAGAGCCACCAGGAAGAACAGCGTGGGCAGGAGAGGCTGGTGAAGGAGGAAGCAGGAGGAGCAGGTGCAAGGGCTAGTGGAAGTAGTTGGTGGAGTAAAGCTGAAGAACATGTAATGGTGGGATGATGGAAGACAAGCAGAGAGTGGCCATGTAGGGGAAGGCAGGCACAAGAAGCAGGATGAAAGGGAGAGCAAGGGATGTTGTCCTAGCACTGTGGAGAAGGGAGAGCCTAACAAGCAACTTGTCTAAGGCATAGACACTCAGAAACTGCAGTTCCAGAGCTCACTAAGTTCATTCCCATTGCTCTTCTCACAAGGAAAAAACTCCAGATGAAGCACAAGGCAAACCTGCAGCCACATCCCTACCGTGAGATGAGGGAACTTCTGTCTCCTGGGCTCCATCCTCACCAAATGGGCATAGGCAATCTATCTTCAAGCCTGCTTCTTCAAAGCAGGTTAGAATGATTAATTTTGTGGCTTAACTCCCAAAACACAGGTGATACTCCGACCAGCCTGGGCATATTATTTGCTTGCTCACAGTCCTCTCTGATTACCCCTGCACTGCCATCCTCTCTTCTCAACCTGAGAGGATATAAGCCTAGCAACTAGAATATCATCTTTGTCACTACTTTAAAATACCTGCATCACTCAGAGCACATCCCTACCTCCTTCAACATCCATGCTCCCCTCTCCCAAAACAGTGAAGAGAATGGAGGCAAAAGGGCTCTGGCAGAGTCAAGTCTGGGACTCTTACGCTTTCCTTCCCTCCCCCTCCTCTCGATGAGGGTTAAGGATTTCAAATAAGGACCAAGTGTTGGAGGCTTAACACTGCAGTCTCTGGAGAAGCAGGCCAATTTCACACTAATCTTCCCCATGAAGGGAGAGAGCATCGGAAGCAAGAATTACATCAAAGAGAAGTTAATGCTGAGAAGCAGACGACAAAAAGGAGCTGCTTTCAGTTTCAAATGAATACACACAGCTGGATTAAGAGATCAGGCAGCTCAAAGCCTGTATCACAAGCTTTGGTACCCAGGATTTAGCCAGCAGGGAAGAGTTCTGATCTGGGGGCTCTTTTGAAAGGAGGGTAGGGCCTTTATGGAGAACTGCAGCTATTTGAGAAGAGCTGGGTAGAAGGCAAGGAGGTTGATCTCTTGGACTGGCCTCTGCTGACCTCTTCTAATTAATATCATGACAGACTTAGGTAATGAGATGGGTTTACACAGTCTACATAGCTCCTGAGGCCTTTTGGTTAGCAGACAGTTACCCTGTTCTTTCCTCTGCTCCGCGCAGTGCTCCCTTCCCCTTTGGTTTGGGGCACTGCAGCTGTGTGGGGAAGAGCCCTCCAGTCCCTGAAATGCAGGCAGCCCTTTCCCTCATGGCAGGAGGTGCATTCAGCTTCAAATGCAACTAGCAGAGGCAGTTGAGCTCCCTGTAACATAAAACGCACTCTCCGAAGGAAAGACGAGCAGAGAGTGACCACAGTAATGTGTCTGTTGTCCCATTTTAAGTGGCACTGAAGTGAGTCCCAGTGCGCTCCCCCCGCCGGGAGGCTGACAGGTGTAAATCCCGCAATGAATGAAGGCACTGAGCCCTATAAAGCTGGTGTCTCTCCACGCATCTCCGCTCTGATTGACTTGTCGGCTCTCTAAGGCTGACTATCAGCTCCTCGCTGCCTCCAATTCCAGGTGTGATTTAGTTTGGAGATGAGAGGTGACAGTTAACATTGGTACTCGTCAGTGTAGATCAGACACAGTCACGCTGTCTTCTCCTGGCTCACTCCCTCACCTCCTCCCCCATGCTCCCCACCCCTCTCATATCTCACACTCCTATCTGTTGCTCTCATACTCCCTGCCTATCCACATCCAGTCCCTCTATTTACCACCATGTCCTTTTGCCTCCTATCACCATTGCCAGAGCTCATAATTGGTAAATTCTTCCCTTTCTCATGTCTTTTCTGTCCCAGAATAACAGACCATAATGCCTTCTTCAAGGAAACTTCCCTCATGCAAAGACTAGGAACATCTGTTTTGGCTTGTCCTTTCGAGTCCCCTGTAAAGCCAAGCAAATGCTATCCAGCAAATACTCTATTTGCCAAATTTAACCTATTTCTCCATTGACAGGTTATTCATTCGAGTTGAGTTCTCTCAAGTGTATTTGCTGTTTAGAATTCACCAAACAGTTGAGGAATGACTCTGGACTGGAAGACAGACTAAAAGGGGGATTTTGCACTTGGTGTGAACGATTATAACTGAATTGTTTGCCATGGAAGAGCTTTTTGTACTCCATATGCTGTAATATCCTAGAACAGCCCTACAGCCAAGGTTTCTGACACAAATGCTCAGATTTCACATCTGGAATTCCTCCTTAAGTTAAAATTTCCAGTTCACCAAACATTTTCTGCCAGTGCCCACTACCTATACCCCTTATGGAAAAGGAACACAAGTAGGATAAGCAGGATAGGAATCCTACTTATTAGAGTTAATAGTTTAGTTGCAAAAAAATCTCAGATATATTCACACAGCTCTTTTTAAACCAAGTAACTTTCTACTCTATATCACTCTTGGTCTCCCATTTCCCAATCACATTTAGTTTCAGTCCCTAGTACTTTAAGTGACAGGATTTCTTTAAGCCACACTGAAAAAAGCAACTGTTCCAGCATCACCAATTAGGAGGTGGCTCAGTGGACAATGCATTGGTTAGATTAATCTTTTCCAGTTCCCAGTTTCCACCCTTCTAATTTTCAATAACTTTTGCAGCTAATTCCCAATGAGATATAACCTTTTCCTCTTTTCCAGGGGGCGGTCACCCACCATCACAGGCTTCACCATATCAGAGAGTTTCCTCATAAATGTACAGATTACTCAAGGTGGAAGAGACTGAACATCTCTTCCACTGAGATGTTCCGCTGAGAATCCAATATGACCTTGAAAAAATGAAAAAAAGGTTTGGAAGAAAGGAGGCAGCTCAGCCAAAGCACCATACTCAGCCATCAGGTAGGAATAATATCAGTAGATGCAACTACTGAACAGAAGGTGAGAGACTTGCAGTGCCACATTACCTCAGCACAGGACATACCACATGCATGTTGCACTTGGGTGTGATAAAGGGGCTAAAGCTCCCTTAGCATACTCCCTCTCCAGGACTTCTGAGCCTGAATAAGGAACTGCACAATCATGGGCCTAGAGAAGAATCGGGCAGGTAGCAGCACCGTAGAAATGGATGTAGGGAGGAACAGTGGGTCACAAGTTGAAGACAAATCCCCATGCCGAGCTGTTGTGAAAGTACTGGGTTGTACAAACAAGAGAAAAGCCTGTAAGGCACAAGCTAGCCTTTGCACTCTGCATAGTGTTAATAAAGCCTGAGCTGGACTTCTTGGCTTGCCCTTGTTCCTCTCTGGACACCGAAGTTCAAGAAAAAAAGTGGACAAACCAGCAGGACCAGTTAAGGAAGAATAATCTGAGATCTAAAAAACCTGGCCTGCAGGGAAAAGAGTTTGTTTAGTCTAGAAAAAAGAAAAAGACTGCAGGAGGCATGATGGCAATTTTCAAATACATAGGCTGTTTTGAAGAGGCCAAGTCTTTGGAGAGAAGGAGAAATTGTAGCCTTAAACTGCATCAAGGGACATTTAGAAAGCTCAGAGAACTTTTTAGCTGTATATGTAGTAAAGTCTTGAAAGAATTTTGTTAGAGAGGTTATGGTAGCACCATAATTTTTCTTAAAGACCAAGTTAGGTAAGCATTTGGAAGGAACCACACAGGCATCTTTGAGCTGGATTAATTTCCAGCATTCCTTCCTGCTATATTTTGTCTGAATCTAAAAATATATTGATGACACTCTGCTAATATGACAGAGACAACCCATAACACATAGTTCCTTCTAGAAATAAATACCTAGCTGAAAATCTGCAGGGGAGCCATGCTACCATGTGAATGATGGCACTAGCTAAGTCTTCTCTATGCTTTCCAGTATGGCTATGCCAAATGAAGCAGAGAGAAGAGCCACTTTATGTGTACCATGATACTACTGAGAATCTGAAGGAGTGTATCCTTTTCTCTCCATGAAATGCCAAGATGCATAATTTGGAGACTGGAGATTGCCTGCTGCAGATATTGCTGAGTTTTGTAATTCTTTAAGTTTAGGTAATTTAATGATAAATTAATCTCATAGCCCTCAAGCTTCAATGAGGTGTGACAGTAGTTCTGTCCAGGGCCGATGAGAAAGACATTAAGAATACACATCCTTTAATTCAGACTGTGTGAGTAATATTTACTCTAGTTTATCCAGTAATATTTTTTCCTCTAACCAGAAATTACTCATCTAGCTGTCCTTAGAGCCATACCAGCATGGAAATAGTGATGAAATGAGAAGCTACTGAGGTTGGTTGGTTCCTCATTGTTTGGTTTGTTTCAGATTGGTTTCATTTTGTTTATTTCAACTAGCTTTTGCTTTCTGATATCTATAGGAAACCACTCATTCTCAGAAACCAGAAGGTGCCATGAGCAAGATATATCCTTGGCCTATGGATGACCAAGAAGTTCTGTCTCTTACTCAGAGAGGAATACAGCAACTCTGACTTACATAGTTGCCCCTTGAGTCTGAACGGCTGTCTTTCCCTCTACTGTCAAAGAATGCTAGTCAAAAGCTCAAACTGGCACTGTTTGAGCACACAGTTGTCCACATCACCATCCTCCAAGTACAAAAGTTTAGAGGAAGACCTTAGTGGTGGGACACGTCTTCCTGTTTCAGGAACTTGCCTGTGACACACTGGGAAGCCGCTGTTAGAGGCTAGATATTGAACTAGATGGACCACTTGCTTCCTCTACAGGGGTATTCCTGCATGCCTTGATTCTGAGGGCACATCAGCACAGTACTGTGTGATCTTCACCAGCCTCCCACACATAGTCCAAGGGCCTAATAGTAAACTCTGGGTTTGTCTATAGTGAGATATACCCATGCTATCTGTGGCTCAGCAAGACAGTTTGAAACATTGAAAACATAAGAACTGGAAACTCTCCCATGTATAGTCTTGGAAACTGGAGGTTGGCAGCTCTCAGTCCTAGCCTAGGGAACACCTTGATGAAGTGGTTCCCAGTTACAAGAATTGCAAACTAGACATTCAAGTTTAAGTGATGGAAGGTACAAACAGAATGCATGCGAAAACTCTGATACCCTGGAATTACCTAAGTCAGGCTACCTAAGACAGAAACGATGAAGTCTCTGAAGTGTTCCCACAGATATTCTCACTTCTTGCCCCAAAGCTCAGCAGTGCTGGAGCATGACCATGCTCAAGACTACACTCACTGCTAAGACATTTCTCAACATCATCTTAGCCTCTTCAGCCCCTGGCAGCCAGCAGTCTTAATCTTCCCATTGTCAGAATCTAAATTATTTCTCTCATTTATATGGCTATATGACAGCTGCCCCCCTGTTCTATCCAAAATCCTCTTCTCCAGGACAGAGATCTATCTTCATCTACTTTTTCCTCATTCTTTGCTCTGCTGAAGATCCTGTCTCTACGTTCGGCCAGAAAGGGGTCATTCAAAGATCTAGCCTGTGTGGAGTATCTGGGAAACTATTTACCCAGGCAGCCTCATCTTGTCCACAAAAGACTCCAGACAGGAATTTCAGAGGGAAATGGGCAGTGTCAGCCCAGAGCACTGGGTGACTGAGCCTGCCAACTTCTTTTTCTAATCTCCCCTACCAGAGCACATGTGCATCTCATTTTTTAGTGTCTTGAAGGCACTCTTGCCTGTGTTGTGTTGTTGGAATGCAGCAGCAGAGGGAACTTAAAACATTTTTAAGTGTCCAAAAGAAGTCCAAACAGAGCTGCTTTCTGATCCCAGCAGAGATCTCTGCAGCTTTCCAAATGCTCTTTCTCTCTTTCTGGAAGCTAGAAGTTCCATTTGGAGAATAGACTGGGCTTTACACTTCTCTCAAAAATGGAAAGCCCTTGCCTTCCATAACCCCACTGCCCACTCTCACCTTGTGTCCATCCACTCTCTCTCCCTGCTCCAGTACCTCCCTCCCCACCTCCAGCCTGGGTGACGATCCATGAAAGCCCCCAGCAGTATGTCACAGGAGTGATAATTACATCCCCCCACCCGCATCATGCCGCCTGCTGCTGACCTCTCACCTCTCCTCTCTTTTAATCACCCCCTGGCATCAGTCACTCTGACAGGGCAGCAGCACGAGCCACGTGACCTGTCAGCCCCAGGACATGACTTATAGGGCCCGGCTGGTGGACAAAGGGAAGGGAGATAGGCAGCATAAATCTCCAGGGCAAATAAAAGAGAGTGATGGGGCACTCTGCTGGGGCCTGCGTTAGCAGATTCTCGGCCTCTTGTTATTCAGCCCAGAGTTATGGTGATGAGGAAGTGGCCGAGAGTGACACACGCTGGTCCCAATCAACCTTGCAAAACCTGCAGAGACCTAGAGAAGCCTTAATGTTACGCATGGCTGGAGAGCCTCAACAAGGTGGGCTAGGGCCAGGGGAGCGGCCAGAGCTGTCCCCAGCTGCCAGAGGCATCTGACCAGCAAAAGCATCAGCTATCAGAGCAAGGCAGTAAGTCACACAGAACAAGGACAGGCAACCCCAGGGTTGTACCTCACCATCTCTACTGAGCACGGCTGCAGCAGTATTTGCACATTAGAGCACTCACCGCTGGCTCAAGACACAAGCTTCTTCCCAGCCGGCATGTTCCTCGAAGCTCCCAAGCAGTCCTCTACTCACCTGCATGCTCCCCTGCTATATATCTCCTTTCTGTCTACTCCCCTGATATCAACCTGTTGCTTGATATGATGAAATCATTGGTGCATTGATCAGCTACTACCACTGTAAAGATACAGGACACCTGGGGGTTTCACCAAGAAGCAGTTGCCCGTCACTCTTCTGCTGAGACTGCAGAGACCTTACTTCTGTACAGTGCAAGGACAGAGTGCATTTTATTTCCTTTGAAAACTGGAGGTAGCATCTGAATTTTTAAATCTCCAGCTGAAAGACAAAAACATCAATAACTTCCCTTGTGCTTTGAGGAGCAAAGTAATGAAGCCCATTTCCAGCTTTGGGTACAATTATTGCTGTCTGAACACAAGAAAGGTGAAGCCCAGTAACCAGGAGGGATTTGGCTCCATAAACATCTTTATCTGTGAAACACCATGTCTCAGGTGCTCAGAAATGTGAAAGCACTGGGGACAGAGTGGGAAAGCACTATGCAGACCTCTTACAGTGGTGCCCTGTTCCCATCCTGTCCTGCACTGGCAGTGGCTCCTCTAGACTTCAGGTCTGATCTGTCTGAAAACACCAAAGCCAGTGACCAGCGCTGGCTGGTCATGCTGTGCTTAAGCATCATCTTTAACCATCTCTTCTTCCATTTCCCTGAGACCTACAAACTCACTATACTTGCAGCACTGCAGCAGATATCCTCTCATTTTTAAGAAATGGGGCGGGCAAGGGGGTCCAGGAAGGCTGGACTTTCTTCAAAAAGGAGCTCTTAAAGGCCCACCTTGAATACTGTGTCCAGTTTTGGTCACCACAGTACAAGAAGGACATTGAGGTGCTGGAGCGGGTACAGAGAAGGGCAACAAGGCTGGTGAAAGGCCTGGAAAGCATGCCCTATGAAGAGCGGCTGAGGGAACTGGGTTTGTTTAGTCTGGAGAAGAGGAGACTGAGAGGAGACCTCATTGCCCTCTACAACTACCTAAAAGGAGGTTGTAGCGAGGCTGGTGTTGGTCTCTTCTCTCAAATTAGTAATGATAGGACGAGGGGAAATGGCCTCAAGTTGCATCAGGGGAGGTTTAGATTAGATATTAGGAAGAAATTCTTCACTGAGAGGGTAGTTAGGCACTGGAATAGACTGCCCAGGGAGGTGGTGGAGTCACCATCCCTGGAGGTGTTTAAAGAACGAATAGATGCAGTGCTTGAGGATATGGTGTAGTGGTGTATTGGTTAGAGTGATGCTAGGAGAAGGTTGGACTTGATGACCCTGGAGGTCCTTTCCAACCATAACGATTCTGTGATTCTGTGAAATGCCAGTTGCTAAAATTAGAGATGTGTCCAGGCAGTGATGGGTGAAGGTCTAGCTGTGCCATACCCTGGGACAGAGCCTGATCTAGTACATCAAGATATCCCTGCTCATGTCCTGGGTGAGGGGCCCCAGACAGGGCTGCACAAACCATACAGCTCAGTGCTGCTGTCACAGCTAAATGGGGAGGAAGAACAGAGGTGTTGAGACCTGCTCTTTGACCAAGCAGAGGGCTCAGCACAGCCACAGCGCAATCTTATACATACCCTGTATCTTCCTCCACCAGCAAGTGCCCACTGCTGCTGCCCTCCTCAGTTTTCCCATCTCTGCCTGCAGCCTCTCAGCCCTGCACAACACAAGGTAGGGAGAGCTACCCCTGCACAGCAGAAGAGCCTTCATCTAAGCTGGGATCTGGAGGCAAAACTGCTCAGCCCTGGAGATGAGACTGAACAGGGTCCCACACTTCCCTCTTCATCCTTCCCAAAGGCCTCCTCTCCACTAGCAACCTCTCTGGGTGGAGGGGGAAGCCCTGCAGCCCCAGCCTCCTTGCCAGCTGGGTCCTAGCCTCCGAGACAGGAGCACACAGCTCCCTACCCTCCTCCCCCCCATCTGCCTTTTAACGATGATGGAAGCTGCTGTCAGCATGCAGCGACAGTAATAAACACTCTTCTTAATAACACAGGGTGTCCCTCTTATTAAAATGAATAGACTTCGGTGGTGAAGCTAGGCTCCCTGCCTTGCAGCTTGGTGTGGACAGCAACCCTCAAGCACAGCAGTTTATCTGGTGTAATTGCTGCAGCAGCTCCAGCTCCAGGACATTCCTGGTTACAGCACTGTACTGTACCCCCAGGCAGAGACACAGGTACATGGACAGACTGAGGTATGTACCAATGCATGAGCACACATAGAAATGCAGGCAGATAATTGTCTGTGTGCCTGGAAACACCAACAGTAATCTCCGAGATGCACAGACACAGCAGAATAAGGTTAAATGTATCCACAGCAAAGCTTTTAGGCATCCTAAATCCCGTGGAGCCCAGCAGCAACAGCTGGTGGCACTCTTTCTGCTGCTCTCATACATAACAGGTATATGAACATCTGCATAAATCACCCTGCACTGAAAGCAGATAGATGAAGGCAAATTCTTGGTCTGTGGGTGGGAAAGCTCTCCTCCACCAGCTCACAGTGTATCTGCTCAACTTTTCCTGTTCCCTGGTCAATGAGAAGTCACCGGATAAGTGTGTTTCAGGTTTTACATACCAGTGCAACATGTTGAAAAGAGCTGATGTGGCATCCCTCCTGCCCACCCTTTCTGGGCTTTGGAGCTCAGGTAATGTATTGGTTTCTCCCCTATGGGGAAGCTGTGCATTTCCCAAGCACCAAGTTCAGAGGATCTCTCTATCTGTCTTTCACCCTACATGCTGTAGCCAAACACCAAGTTTGGGATTCATGGGACAGGGAAGGAAACTGTCTGACATGATGCCTGCCAGTACTTCTTGTGGATGTATGTTTGGACGGGCTATTATGCAGTAGCCTCTATGCACACTTCCTGGCCTGGGAAATGGAACATCCTTCTCCTCTGCTGAGCTAGTTTATTTTCTCAGCCTTTACTAAGCTGGCTGTTTCTGCAAATGTGCCCAGCACTGACCTGAGGCTACATGTATGTGGAAGAGAAGCATTTTCCTCCTTTGGAGCTCCCTCAAACAGATTACCCAAGGGGAAAAAAAAAAAGTATCAGAAAGACTGTAACACATCCCTATATCCGCCCTGCTGCCACCTCAGAGCAGTTCCTGGGCTGCAGAGACCCAGCAAGACTAAATCTGGTCCACTGCATCTCACCCTTCAAGGAGTGAGCACAGATGAGCAGTTCTTAGCTATTGCATCATTTCTCTGCACCTTCAGTGCATTGAGGCAGGTTTCTGCATCACTGTCATCATCAGCCCCAAAACAGTTCGTGCCCTTACAGTACTCCAGCATTCAGAAATACCTAACTCCATCTCACTTTGCAGTGCTCCTCACAGAAGTGCCCATAGAAGGCAGCGAAGCAGTAGGCAGTTTAGCAAATTTAGCAATGGGTTAGAATAAAAAAAATTGATTCATGTGCAGCCAGGAGAAGCAGTTGGCAGGACCTCACCATGAAGAACCAAACTGAGGTACATTTGCCTTTATTATCTGTGAGAGACTGGCATCTGTAAGCTCTTCTTTGTAATATCTCGTGCCAGGAATATTTTCTATCTCACTGGTGTTTAGTACAGCAAGAGAGACTGGAGCAGTGAAGTACATAGAAAAATGAAACAACGGATGAATGAACCAGTCTTTTTCAGCCAGTGACTTCCTGGGCTCAGAAGTCAAATGCATCACAAGAAAGCTGCAGACATGCTGTTTTTTCACATTTCCCAAGTCACTCATATGCCAGGTACTGACTTGTCTTTCTGCTCAGTGGAAGGTTAGCAACTCCTGAGCAGGTCTTGTGCACCAGGGAGCCTGCAGAGGAAGATTTTGCTTGAGGATGTGGTTTGCTATTGCTACAGTGAGGCGAGACATGGGAAAGCGGACAACCAATCCTCCAAAAAACTTAGACCAATAACAATTCCCCTCCTTCCAGTGATGTCAGCTCCAAAGCAGCATCAAGGTTTTGCTACTGGTTCTCTTTGCTGGGATGCTAGAAGACTTTGCAGCACCCATCAAGCACACAGTAGTTGCAGAAGCATGGCCACAGAGGGGCAAACAGACTTGTGGCTGACAGCCTGGCCAAAGGACAAGTCAAGAGAGGACCAGCTTCTAGAAAGCTCCACTTCCTGAGCAGGTGCCTGGGTGGGCTGACCAAGGGCAAAGGGCTATTGATGCCACCCAGCTGCAGAGCCCTGCAGTGCTGAGCAGGGTGCTGGGAGGAAGGAGGTGGGGGCGCCGAGTAGATCCCGGATGGAGATGCTCTCAAGCAGTTGACATCCAGAGATACTAAGCCAGGAGAATTCAGCCCTATGACTTCTGTGGCCTCGCATGCTCTACAAGGCTGTGACACGTCAAGAGGCAGATGAAGAAATTATTCTGAGCAAGTGTATTTTTCTCCCATTGCCCCGCAGGCAAGCACAGACAGATAAAGAGAGACCTCTAGTGATGCTGGAGGGACTCTGCCTGTCCGCCCCTGCCGAGCATCCCTCGCAGCCAGAAACGAATGCCTCGAGTGCTCTGACCAGGGCAGTAATGGCCTTCCTCCTGAGCAGAGAAAGACAAGGGCCAAACACAAGAATATCTGCTCATCCGTGGAGGAGGTGGAAGGGTGGTACTCAGAACGTGGGAATGATTATGCCAGACTTGGGGCAGGGGGGCGTGTCAGGAAAAACTATTGAAGGTAAGTGAAACAGGCTCAGGTCTTGCCCACACTCTGTCTCCCCACTTGCAGCTGCCCAAGCTCCAGGATGGTCCTGGGATCAAGCATATGATTCAGCAGGCATGTGGAGGCTGGGTAATTGCCAGTGCTGGGAGATGATGTGCAGTTTGGCTGCAATTTGGAATATGTGCCTGGAGTTTGCATTCAGAGGAGTTCAGCGGGTGCCAGCTCAGCATGGTGAGAGCAGGAGCAAAGAACAGTAGCTCCCTGCCAGGAGACACTGTAGTCCCCTTGCACAAGCCTGACAATTGCAGCATTTCACACTCAGCTGCAGGATGGAAGAGTGGTTTTGGCTCTTACGGAATTCAGCCTCAAAGCCCTAGTGCCTGGGTATGGACAGAAAGGATGATGGACTGCGCATAAGGACATGTTCATGCCGAGCAACTCATGCCCAGCACAAACCAAGCAAAGGCAAGCAAACAACACTGTTCACCTTCCCAACTCTCTGCACTAAGGAGCTGACACAGAGCCAATAAAAGAGTCTAAGTCTACTCAGACACACAACTACTACATTAAACTTTCCAGGTGAGAAAGGAGTTTGAGGGGAAACATGAGGAGAAGAGGCAAATGCTAGAGGCAGACTTGGCTGTGGCAGAGGCCCAGCAATTGTGCTGTGCAATGTCAAAAAGCAGACAAATACCTGTCCTGTTGATCTCAAGCCCAGGGTAACAAAAAGAAGGTAAGGGCTCCAGCCAAACAAAAGAGAAGGCCTCTCTTGCCTGCTCCTGCCACCTTCTCCACAGCTCTGAGCTATGATTACTCAATTAACAGCCCCCATAGTACCTTCCTTCTGCTCAGCGGTCTCTCCTGTTGCCCAGCCAGAACGTAAATCAAAAAGGAGCAGCTCTTTCCCTGGGCTTTCTTTTTCTTGCGCTATTCCAAGCCTCGGTGACCTCCTGTTGGGAGAGGGGGCAGTCGTATTTTGCTGGAATGTTTTATTTTCTGTGCTGCATGAAGAGTAATTGTGGAGGAGAGGGAGAGCATGAGCATGAGAAAGCACACGCGCTTCCAGCCAGGCTGATGTCCTTGTCCCACAAGGTTATGGATCCATTTTAGCTCAAATAATAATAATAATAAAAAAGCCTCATAGAAGCAAGGGATTCATAAAACAAAACATGAGCTGGGCATTTGGCAGCAGCTGCCCATGGAGTGGGAAGCACACATTCAAGTCTGGAGGCAGACAAACTCCCTGTATCCTGCCAGCAGCTTGGAGATTTCAGGGAGCTGGCAGGGTTTGTGTTAGCGTCTGCATGCACATGTGTATGCAGAGACAGCTGGCACAAGCCCTCTTTCTCTTTCCCTGCGTACTTCATCGATGTTATTTCAGATACTCCGTGCAGCAGAACTCCGAGAGGTGTTCAGACTGAGAAGTATACCTGACCCAAATGGGAGCAAGTGGCAGGTGAGAACAGCCTGCGTGGTGATGTCCCCCTCTGCCCTGCTGTGTCCTGCCACACTTCCCAGCACAGCGGAAAGGCACCTTTTTAACAGCTGCATGGGACACTTGCACTGAGTGTTTCTCTTCCTTGTTTAGAGGGCAAACATTATGAAGCACAGAACAACAAAACAGCTTACATCTGAGACAGAAGAGCCTCCTCTGCAAGAATCCAGGAAACTTTGGGGATTTGCAAGTGTTCTGATGAAATCCCAACAGACATGTGAATCTTTCCAAGTGATAAATAAGGCCCTGAGGACTGAATTCAAAACTTTCTGAAAAAATCCCCCACAAAAAAACCCCAAAAAAAGCCCCAAAACCAATGACGGTACACTTCATTTTGCTTCATGTATAGTGAGCTCTAATAACAATTGCTATTTCTTTATTGTAAAAGGAATGCATGATACCTTCTTGACTGCAGAGGACATCTCATTTTCTCATTTCTAGTGCATCAGGACAGGCATTTAGATCAAATGCAAAGGGAGCTGGGATGAGTTAAGACTACCTGGTACTTTGAAGGCATCAATTGTTTAATAAATTATGGGTTAGCCAAAAAAAAGTACTGGATAGGTTAGAAACTCAGTCAGTGTGGTTGAAAGATAAAAATGNTTACCTTAAAAAGCCCTACAGTTAACTAGGGAAGCCAAAGGCATGATCTGGGCAGCCAGAGTTTACTGCTCAGAGCGCAAAGGATTAGACCATTGACCAATATCCACATCAGCCTAGACTGTAAGTGGCTTTTGCCCATCAACTCTCCAAGCTCAGCATCTCCAGGCTAGAGGTAACAAATGGGACAAGCAAAAAGGAATGAAAACTGAGAGCAAATCAGAAATGATTTTCTAAAAGAAAACCAGCTATCCTTAGTCTACTAGAAACCTTGTGAGAAAAGACATCATTACCTAGACTTCCAAAAAAAAAAAAAAAACAAGACCCAAAAAACATCACCTCAAAGAGGCTGCTGCTGAAGCCAAGCCATGGCAAGGTAAATGTAACACGGAAGTTTTAGCATGAGATTAGAAGAGGAAGGAATAGATTGTTAATCTTGGCATAGCTGAGGAATAGCTTCAAGATACCAGGATGTAACCTCTTTAGACACGGTGATTGATGCATTTGTCAGTTTTTAGGGGTGAGCAGAAAAAGTAGCAAGATTTGTGGGTAAAGCCTACCTGTATTAGCAAATCCAGGCCAGAGAAGCAGGGAGCTTCAGAGAGAGGGATGAGAGCAGGCACATACAATGCCGGTGGATGCAAAGCAGCACATGTTCAGTCACTTGTCTTCATCAGGCCAGTTGCAGTTGGTAATTTGTGTCATGGAGCAGGGAGGACAGGCTCCATGTAGAGAGGGCGAGCTGAGAGCTGAAGGTGATCCCAGCCCACACAGTGCCCTCACTGACCAAGACACAGTCCTGCAGCACCTGAGGAGGGCAGGCAGAGGTGGGTGCTGGTAACAGGGTCCATCCTCAACCTGAGACAAGGCAAAGCAATGAACCAGGTCCAAAGTTCATCCAGGAAGCCCCATCAGGAGATGGGGCTGAAGACACTGCTGCAGGATAGGTCCAAGGTCCATCCAGGAGATAAGACCAGAGACAAGGCTAGAGACAGGCAGACCTTCAACACAGCTCAGGAAAAGAACAAGTGGCCCAGGTTGAGCTTAAATGGAGCCCCTGGGAAGAAAGTGTGGGTGGGATCCCCAGGTGAGACCCCTCAGGGCAATTAAGGCCTATTGGTGCCATCAGGATCCTGACAGTTTTGCATAATGTACAGACCCCCTTCACATGGGATAGGATCATCCACATAGGGAGTTTACGTGGAACTGCCCTTCTGCGCTAGCTGGCCCTTCGTGACAGCCTTCCTTATACACTCCTGTGACATCTGTCTGCCTGCACTCATGACAAGGAACATGTGTTTGCATCCCTCAGGAAAGGATTTAGCACCATCCAGGCAACAGCATTAGAAAAACAAAAAACAAAAAACCACACACACAGAAAAGTAAAACTCACCAAATCACTCAAACTACATTAAAAATAACAGAAATACATTTCCACTTCTCTTGAAGAATAAAAAAAAGGGGCAAGTAATGGGAATACCTCTTACTTAGTGGATAACCGGCCTGTAGGAGTTGTTGATGGCATGTGGAGGATGTAAGCCCAGAAGAAACTTAAAAACTTGTGCGGTTTAGGGAACACCCACAGTTACAACAGGCAGGATTTAAAAGATAACATGTAATTTGTGAGCCTTCCTAGTTAAGGGCATGTGGTGACCACTAAACAGCTTGGAAGGAGAAAAGCAGTGTTCTCTGGGTGGCTTAGCTCCTAATTGTCCGTTGCGGCATTTCTTGGCCTGTTTTTCTTAAAGTCTTCAATTGTTGCCACTCTGAGCTCTGGGGAGGCAAGGTAGTTCTCTCTGCCTGGGCAATTCATGTGCTAAAGGAGTGCTTTTTTTCCCACACTCCAAAAGGTACTACAGGATCAAACAGTAAAGTGTATTTTCTGTCTTGAGGACTGAGCTGTGCAGACGGGAGAGAGCAGGGAATCAGGCAGCCAGCTGGGAACAGTGATCAGCAGAGAGTGCAAAGGCAGCACAGGGGCTCATAAATGTAATGTTTTGCTGTTACTTTGAAATGGCAAAGACACATCATTGTAGGAGCAAAACTCTACAGGTTGTGTTATTGTTTTCAGTCCAGTGAAATAAGCTGGAGTAGAAGGAGAAGTGGGGGAAACAGGAGGGAGGAACAGGGGGGATGAAGGGTCAGTAGCATCAGGGTGTCCATCAGAGCTGAGCAATGCTTTGGAAGCACAGTGTGGCCGAGCGAACTGGGGGTCTGTCCTCACAGCTACAGCAGGCCCCACTGGCACCTGGATGGAGGTCTGGCAGCAGGGCCTCTCTGGCTCACTGCAGGAGGCTGCGAGGAACCTCCAGCTCCCTTTTGCTGCTTCATAGTGTTGGGACGCCACAGAGCCCCATGCCTCTCCCTGCCCCTTCCCAGGTCCATGGTCCACCCTGCTCCCTTCCCTGGCACCATGAGCAGTGAAAGCCCACACTCACCCCATCCATTTACCCCACAGGCTCTGAAGGAAGCAGCACAGTGACTGCCATACCCATAGGCACATTGGTCACTTATTCCCCTGTTGCATTCAGTGATTTATTTACTTGATGTAGAAGCTTTTGTGTACTCCCCCCACCCCTAATTTCTTTTCACCATCTGTCCATTCATTTGGAAATCTGTTCCAGCTGACCTCAAGCTGACCAGTGTTTCCCTCTTCCCTCCATCCTGCCATGGGCTCTTCCAAACGTCCCCAGCTCAGCTCAGGGGCTTTTAGCTGACTATGCAAATGTCGCCCAGCCAGCTGGTGTCTGCCTCCCAGAAACACATGTTCAAAAGCCCCCTGGATGGCCAAGGGGAAGGAAGGGGCAAGTCCCCATGCCTCGGCCCCAGGGGCTGCGCAGAGAAAGTTACTTAGCCAGGAATTATTCAACAAACAGATGGGAGGAGGGAAGGAAGGCCAGGAAACAGAGAAAGTAAGAGCACAGTGCATCTGTGTGAGCATGTGTAGGTGTGGGTGTATGGAGTCCCAGGCAAGCATATGGGAAGTGCAAATGAAGTCACTGTGTGAGCAGTGGAAGGGGTGTGTGAGCAGGATGTACAGTTTAAGGGAGGATGTTGCTGATAGTTTCATGGTCTTTTCCTCCTAATGACATCTTCTGCTCTAGAAGAGGCTCTAATAGCACAAGATAAAGGAGCACAGCTGTCAGAGGGCCAAACAAGCAGATCCACAGAAACAGGTCCCCAGCAGAGTTACTAAAGCAAGGCAGGGCCACGAGATCTCATTTATATTCTTCTTCAAGATCTCACTCTTCTCTCTATCACCTAACATGTGACTGCCCACCTAAGGCCCAGCCACAAAGTCACTCATATGCAACAGTCCAGCTCACATGGATATTTTTGCAGGACACAGGCTGTGACACAATCATTTCTTGATGTGCTGGCAAGGAATAGGATTAACGTGATGATGCTTGCTATGTCTTTTTCACGCATAAAATGAGAGGAAGGCTTGGAGATAAAAGGACAAAGCATCCAGAGTGCCTCTTATGGACCTCCTCAGCAGCTCTGCTACTGCACCCAAGTGCATGCTCAGTTTCTCAGGCAGAAAGGAAAGTTTGGGAGTCTGCATGTAACTATACTGGACTTAGTCTCTCCACAAAGTTGAGAAAGTCCTTTTCTTTACCTCTTTCAGATGCCCTTCCTCAACTGACTTCAGGTGTCTGAGTACTTCTGAAAATTTACTGATAAAGTTTGAGCAGGGTGATGCCAAGTCACACATCATTGCCTTCTCTAGGCTAAGAAAAAATCAGAATATTGGTTCTTAAAGTTTAACAAGATTCTTTCCTGTAATAGCAATTAAAACTAGAAGAAGCTAAAGTACCTCTCTCCAACCTAAATTTCTCCTGTCACAACTGCAGCTCTGGCCCTCGGATAAGGACCCCTTGGGCTCCCTGGGAGAAGGCAGGATGGCAGCTCCAGATGTAGCTGACAGATGATGCTCTTCCCGGCCGTAGGCAAGAGCTGTGAAATGGTGAGCTGCCAGGATCAGCTTAAGGAAGAAATGCAGAGTGTGTGCAAGGGAAACTGGGAGGTTACAGCATCAATGCAGAGCACAGGGGAGCTGCTGATCATTGGAAATGTCTTCTTTGTATCCTGACCACAGGTGATAATGAAGCCTGTCTTTGAGTCAAGCCTAATAGTAGAGAAAATGTACACTGTGTGAAAAAAACCCAGGCAGTACCACGTGCTCCTTTCCACTGAATTGAACTGGACACCAGTGAATGTAATCACAGCGAAACAGAGTTTGTTCCCCAAAATGTACTTGAAGTTTGCAGTAAAGAGTCAAACTGTTCAAGGATGGAATGGACGGATCCTTTTAGCATCCATGTCCATTTCATCTGCATTTAGATTGGATCCCAGGATGTCACTGAGTTTTAGAAAGACCAAGGTGGAATATGGGAGTGGATACTGCCATTCCTTAGGGATATGTTTGCTGTGTGGGTTCAGCATAGGAAATAAAAGTAGTGGTGTTGGTTTTGTACTGAAGAAGAAACTTGGATTATTTTTTGCACTATGGCAAGGCTCAACACAGGCAAAGCTAGGGGAAATTGCAGGGGAGGGCAGCAGACCACATGAGCATAGAATCAGGTCTTCTTGTTTCACATATGCTAGATGCTGTGTCGTAGGGCTCGGTCATCCTGGAGATTATGGTAGAGGTACCTGACAGGCTTAGCTCCTTCAGGATCAGGGGCTTGGGCTAAGGAGAACAAGGCAGCCCTGTATTGGCTGATGCAGTCTTTGGAGCAGAGACTTTGGGCACTAAAGACCAGCTGAATGTACCTGGATAGTTTGAGGCTGAGAGAGAAGATCTTCATCACCAACTTGCTGTAGCCTCTCTGGGACCTTCAACCCAGCCTCCGTGGCAAGCACAGCAGAAGCACGTCATGACAGGCTGTCAGGAAAGCAAGACAAACAGGCTGTACTGGGTTGATCCAAAGGGCCATCCAACCCAATATCCTGCCTCCAACAGGCAGACTGGGACCAGTACTGGGACAGAGTGAGCACCATTGTGGGCTTTAATGTGAAAGAAATAGAGACTGGATCCCACATCTTCCAGGGCCAAACAAGTATCAGCTAAGCACAGCACGAAGCCAAAAAAGAGCAGAAGTTACTGACCCACTGTGATCCATTTTCCTCACAACTTTTGATAAGACCTTTGTGCCTTGTACTGCAGTCTTCTACTGAGCAACTCTCAGTAACATTTTTGTTGCTACATGTGTTTTCCTGGTAGCTCTGATATCCTGAGATTGGAATTCAGTCACCAAACAGGGCAAGAAGGAAACTGCATGGCTGCATCTGCACCAGTGAATTTACCAGGGCACAGGCTCTAGCACTGGCGCTCTGAACATAGGTGAGCTCCCAGCAGGGTGCTGGTCCCCACTAGCTAGTGCCCTCTCAGGCACTGCTGGCTGTGATTTGTGGGGGGAACCAGAGGTGGCACACTGTCCTCCATACGCAGAAGAGAGGTTCTGTGGTGGAAGAGGTTTGGGACATTTCAGAAGAAGCCATGCCCTACAGCTTGTGTTTGCTTGAATATACTCATATAGGTATAACCACAGAAGCCCATCAAAGGATACCAAAGGGACCCCATTTCAAAGAGAAACTCAGAAACTGGAAATCAGTGCAGTGTCCTTAGATGCTCTGTGCTCAGCCAGATCCACCAAGCAAGAGCCAACACCTGGGCCCATAAATCCTCAGCCTAACCAGTAAACCAGAACTTAAGCATCCAGTTGAACATGGACCCAGGGAGTTGTTCTCTTCTCCTGGCTATGCAGTACTGGCTGGGCCTGTACTACACAGCCCCGGGCAGCCATGCAAGGCAGGTGGGAGCCCTGCTGTCACCCCAGCCCAGCCCAGCGGGTGCAGGGTCCCCACCGGGGTCCCCAGGCTTGCGGGAAGGCTGCGAGGTGAGGCAGAGAGTGCAAGGGAGGGGGGGGGAGTGGGACGCGGCTCATGTCTCCTCTCCCTTTGTGTGTACCTCCTGGTACGATTATTAAACACAAATTACAAAAGATGTGACCCAAACGATCCTTATTTCTTCTTTCACCGAGCGGTGCCTGCAGGGTCCTGATTCTGAATTCCGTTTCAATTACCGATGCCATTTCAACACAAAGCGGCTTCTGTCTGCAATTACCGGCGCTGACGGCAGCGCAGAGGCAGCTCTGGTGGCAGAACACAAAAGCCTGGCATCTTCTGCCTGTTTAGAAACTTTCATTTGTCGTGATTAAAGGCAGAAGACGTGGGAGTTGTCTGTCTGCAGAAGTGCAGGGTACGCGCAGCGCTCCTGCTCCGTACAGTCCCTGAGAAACCAGCCCTCAGCGCTCACCTCCACGAATCACTCAGAAGGACTTTAACTGATGTTCCAGCCGATATTATGCAGACAGACTGACAGAGTTAACCCCATCATGCTTTAGCTTAGCAAGGAAACTCTCTGCTTTTACTGCTGGTAAAACTGAGCAGCCTGAACTGCAGAGCCAAGGAGCTGGGATGGGCTGGGGCACAAGGGGATGCAAAGACGAGTGTTTTCCTTTTACACTGATGAACTAAAGCAACAGTTAAAAATGTACAAAAGACACTCCCTTCCCTTGCAGCTGCAATGCAGCCTCCTATAAGTTTGAGGGAAGGAAATGCTGTATATAATACTGGCACAAATTAACACAGGGCGAGGTGATGAGGAATCCCAGAGCTGAATGAAATTGGTAACAGGAGACACACACACATCTGCTGGAGTTGGCAATTACCTAAAATAAGAGGGTTTGATACCTGAAATCCGTGGGGCAGGGACCCATCTTTGCATCTTGTTGCAAAACCAGCAGCTCCACCCATCCAGCATCCTCTGGTTCTCAAGCAAAATTCAGCGACTGCAGTTTTGACAGCTAAAGTCAAACACAATGGAATTCAAAGAGTACATTTCTGTGCAAGGACTCCACGTCACTCCCTGCGGCTGTATCTGAGAGCCCCTGCTCTGCCTGGAGCTGGAGCACTGCCTATGTGCTGACCCACCAACAGCCACATGTGTGTCCCCAGGGTCACCCAGGCCCACAGCCAGAGAGGCAAGACACCACCTCTCTTTTGCCCAATCAGCCAGGTCAGGTTTTGCTGCTGCTTCTTCAATGTACGTGGCTGTGTCTCTTTGTCCTTCAGCCTCCTCCACAAGCTCAGCTGGTTTTCATCTTCCAGACCTTTTCCTTTCTTTCTGATCAGCCTCCACCAATGACACCTGCTTTGTCCCTCCTCACTCCCTTTTCCTACACCATCCAGAGCAGACCAACCATTTTCTGTGTGCTACTTAATGCCAGTGCTCTCAATGGAGTTTCTACAGACCCAGGAAGAAGCAGATTGCAGGTGCTGCTGGCTGGTGAGAGGTGATGTTCACATTTATTTTGTTACCTAGTTTGCTCTTTTTCCCCAGCCTGTTCCTTAACGTAGTTTATTTTTCTTAGGTAATGGTTTACTTTATTATTATTATCCTGTATGTTTGTTCAGACACGAGTGCCCGGCACCAAACCCATATGAGTGGCAAGTGCAGTGTGAGTGTGCAGCCCTGGCAAGGCCAAGCCGCACAGCAGGCAGAAGTGCTGTATCCCAGGGAAGGCTGTGCTGTGGCTCAGCAGCAAGGGGTAGGTGGCTGGCATGCCTCAGCTGCGTTGGTGTAGGCATAGGGAACACTGGCTATGGAGACTTCAGCTCTCAGAGGTGACATGATGCCTGGCCAGAGCTGAGAGCCCAGCTCCGTCTCCTGGGAACAGAGGGACCGTCAAGAAGACACTATCATCCTTCCCCTTTAAAACCCTCCCAGAGCTTGCATGGATGGAATGAGTCTTGACACTCTTGGCCACAAAATAAAACTTAAGTAGGTCAGGAAGGCAGTTTGGACACCTTGCTGCACAATTCCCATTTTCCAAGTCCCTGGGGCCCCTCTGGCTGCATGGACCCACCAGGGAGTGGAACAGGGACATTAAATCTCACAGCCCCAAATGACAGTGCTGGAAAGGTCTCTGCCCAAGTGGTGGCTGGTGTCCAAACTCCTGCTGGTTTTGCCCATCCCACCCTGTGGCAAGGCAGCACAGTTCAGATGTGCCCGGCTGAGCCACCATCCCCGGGAGCTGGCGGAGGGTGAGGAGGGGGCAATTTACAGCCGTGGTTATTGAGTGGTGTGTGAGCCGTTTGTCACGCTGAGCCCTGGCACCTTGTTCTACCTGTGTTGTGCGTGTTTTATTGGTGTTGAGCAGACGGAGGCCGGAACAGAGGGGAGTCTGGGAGGAAAGGCACTCAAGTGAAAAATGAACCGAGCCAAATAGGATTGAGAAAGAGAGAGAGAGACATGCAGGGGAAGGGGGTGAAGGGGCCAGATTATAAAACACAAGACAAATGTCCCCACTGGCAGCAGGGTTAGGGAAAGAGGGAGAAGGAAGAAATGGGGGGGGGCAGGGGAGGAAAAAGAAAGAGAGAATAAAGACACTGCCTTGTGGCCAGCATTATCCTAGTGGGATCAGGGATGCACATGTAGTCAGAAAAATAATTCTCAGTTTAACAAAGCAAGAAGGGGGTGGAAGTGGAGGAAAGCAACAGATCCAAATGGAAAGCACCCCAGGGTGTTCAATCTGCTGGGTTTAAAAAAAAACAACAACCTGCTTCACCCCCTTCCTTCCCCCACCCAGGAGCTGGCTCCTTCCCCGTTCCTCCAGCCGCCACCACCAAAAGGAGCGGGACCAGGGAGAGAGCAGAAGGTCTGTTTAGAATTTCACATCCCTTCCATCCTGCTCCCTCTGTGCTAAACTTTCAAGACAAAAATCATAAAACGAGGTGCTTTGTAGGTGAGGCTGATTCAGAGATCTTCCTGTTAGGAACAAGAAAGGGAAGAGAGAGACAGAGAGTGAGACAGAGAGATAGCTAGATGGAGGGCTGGCTTTGTGCTTGCAACAAGCCACTAAAGGTGCATTTTTAATTAAATTTATACAAAATGTGTCAGTTTTATCTCTATGTTTCAAACCTGACTCTTTTCTATCAAAGTAAAGTATTGATCTTCACTGCCCTGAAGCTACCTGACTGAATTAAACAGAATAAATAGAAGAAGGACTGAAAGGGCTTAGAAACAACTGCAGAGAGGCGAATGTTTAATGGCTCCACAGTCATTTGCTGCAATTAAAAAACAAAAACGTTTAGAGGGGCTGTTAACACCTTGAAGTCTGAAAATCCTCACTTCAAAAAAGCCCCAAAACAGCTTCCAGGCAAAACATTTTAATTGCCATAAATACTTCCAACCTCAGCCATCACTGGTATGTGTGCACACTGCACAGATAGACAAACAGATCCCTGGGCACAACAGGACAGACCCACTCAGCTGGTGAGATATAGGCATGCTCTGTAAGGCACAGAGACACCTCCAGACAAGGAAAGGTGTGTATGCAGTATGGCCTTCATACTTATCCATTTCATGTAAGCAAAAACCCCAACATTTAATTAGACCTACACATGTATTCCAGGTCTGTTTGCAGAATGTGATGTTTCCTATAGTGAACATTATTCTCCAAAGTGGTCATACCCAATTGCATGTCATGCAAGTCATAGGCATCTTACAAAACTCTCTCTGTGCGTGTCTTCTGTCGCAAGAAGCCATCACAAACTTTGCACCACAACCAGTTTCCCTCAATTAAGAACTAAGTGTGTTGAGGCTGGGATCCCCTCTGACAAGAGCCTACAGCCTCTGGGACACGTAGGACCGGCAATTTCATTAAAGGCTCTTGACCATCATGTGACTTATAAAAAAAGAGGGGAAAAAAAAAAACAAACCACACACATTTGCTTGGTTAAGCTTGAAGCAATGTGGTTCTCTGTGACTTAGCAAAGCCTTTCTGAATGGCCTGTGCCTCTCAGCATGGAGAAGATTTCCCATCCCTGCTTTGTGGTCCTCCTCTGTTGAACTCAGTGGAAGAGCTTGATTTTGCAGACGCTGTCAAGAGAGACATCAGCAGGCTGAAGAGCCCTATCAGCTTCAGACTTCCAGAGTTTGCTCTAGAAAATAGTTTGGCACAACTCATGCCTTTCCCTGAGTGTTTCTGGGATGAGGGGAGCGGGCTTATGGTTGGAAACTGTTTTTGCAGGAGATGGTTACAGTTTCCTGTCTCAGGGGGGGTCCTGCTAGGTGGGCAGTGTGCTGTGCTGTTCCTGAGGAAGTTGTTTTGTACAGACCCTATGAAGTTTTACATTGTGTTTTTGAAAATCTGGAAGGAGCACCATAGCCTGAAACCGGCTTTTTGTTGAAAATCAAAATAAACAAATATACTGGCCTTGCGCATCATTTCAGTTAGTGAAGTAATGTGGCTGCAGCACTGGATGGATGCTTGGAGGTGCTGGATTCCATTCCTAGCTGTATCATAGTCTCACTGTGGGACCCTGGAGAACTTTAATTATCAGCCCATGACTGTCATCCCTGTGTATAAAATGAAAAGCATCTAATTCCCTTCACACAGAGACAGGCAAGATCTTAAGTCTTGAGCACCATGGGTTTGAAAGCCATGGGAGTAAGAGTATCTCTGTGAGGCACAGCGGGAAAATGCTAGAGATGGCTTTAAAAGAGGTATCTCAGATTCCTGAAGACGAGGAGCCACAGCACTCAGCTGGGCAAATCCAGGCTGCTTCTCATCCCTCTGGGTTAGATGGAGTTTACTATCTGGACTAGCTTTGAGTGAGCTCAGGTATAGCTGCAATAGCCTGAACTATTATCACCACTTTATTTAGCAGGCTGCTCCACTAAGACATCTGTACACGTAACCCTGCAGGCCACAGGGAGCCACAAGCTTAACTCCAGTTTGCCTTTGCAGCTTGAAGTGCTGAGAATGTTGCTTGACTTGGACCAAATTCTTTGGCAACTTCCCAAGGTACTTTTCTGGCTTTGCGGGTAGTTCTGCTCATCTGGATAATGATCAAAGCAAGGCTTCAGCCTATTGCACAGACTGCAAGTCCATCTTTTTTAGCTGATTCAAAATGTCCCACAAGACCAAAACCAGTATCTCTTATCATTTCAGGGCCAAAAACCATCCTGAGAATTTTCCTTACTTGGATCTGAAGGGGGTATGATTTTTGCTGAAGGACCGGGGTCAGATAATAAAAGCTCTGACCAGTTATTAGTGTGTCAGTTTAGGCAAGTGAACCCTGCATTTTCTCATCTTTCAAACATTATGTTCAACATTAAGTAATGATGAAAAGATTTTCTGTGAGCAGCAGGACATTTCACATGGAAGCAAGAGCATGAATGTCATCATACACAATTCTTGCCTGTGATTGTAACAGAATTATATGTTTTTACAGGATCTGCTAAGCCATGCGCATAGGTTTACATTGTGACAGCTCCCTCGCCAACATCTGAACTGCAGGTTAATGTTCTTCCCAGTCAAATGCTCAAATGCTCAAAAGTAACAGAAGCACAGGGACAGAAGCCAGTGTGGCTCTGCTTGACAGGATTTCAGAGCTACACTCTCACTTGAGAGCATCAGGAAGTTCTGCCCTATACCCTTCCTGGGCCCACAGCCTCTCAGGGGTGAAACAGCCCTACAAATCTGAGCCCAGTTGCCATATTCTGTAGCAGAGGGTACATACGCATTCAGTCAACGCTGCAACTTGTGCATCTGAAATGAACCATTTGGGAACCAAAGAATATGCATTTTTAGCGCTAAGGTTGAATACTCCTGCTGCTTACAGCCAAGCTCCTGCTGCTGCACTTCAGAGCGCTTTGCTTTGTTACGGACCCCTGATTAACACTTTCTAAGCATTTCAGCCCACACTCCAGTCACTTTACAGATTGCAATGAATGCAGATTTGAGTTTATGGGTTCATAAAAGTGTGAATTAGCACAACAATTTTCCCCTAGCCTATTTGCACAGCCCTTCCTCGAGTGACCTGTCCCTTCAGACAACACAAATATTTCAGTTCAAGCAAAATGCCGGGCAAGGCATTTTTAAGAGACTAGAACAAGATCTGTGGCCCCAGGAAGCAGTGCCTGTGGGAGCACAAAGCAGGAGCATCACTGTAAAGCCCAGCACTTGCATCTCTTGGCAACATTAGAAAGTGCTGAGAAGCAAAGTCCTTTCGCCCCTTTAGGAACTGCAGCAATCCCAGCAGCCCCAGCAGTGCCACCCATACAGGCTCTGAGCCTGGCTTTGCTATTGCCACCCATGCTAAGCAGAGATGGGTGAGCAGACCTCTCGCCTGCAGCACTGATGTAGTCACAGAGCCCTGCACCTATACATGGGGTCAGACACAGAGACCCCAAGACAAGCACCACACAGCACCCCAATGCTGTGCTTCTCTGCACGCATATGATTTAATCTCTTCCTGTCACTACTCCAACATCCCATATCTTCAGGCTGTGGAAAACACTGTCACCCAATAATCTGCCCCTTTTCCTGCTCTCTGCATATCACTGGTGTGATCAGTCCTATCTCTGCATGGAGGAGGGGCTGGCTGACCAAATTCTTTAATTAAAAGAAAAAGGATCAGGTTTATTCCAGATAAGCAGGCAGGATTAAAATAGACAGAAAGAATAGACAAGGGGCAGCTGTCAGCACTCCAGCTGATCCAATGTGATTATTAATAACGATAAGCAGAAGAGGGCTAATAAAAGGATAATGAAGTGGTCCTGAAAGTGACAGGAGATGGAGCCCGATAAGAGGGCCCATGGCCCAGAGCTGCTCTGGCCCCAGCGAGGTCTGTGCAGAGCATCCTGCTGGGGTAGACTCAGGTAGCAGGGCACTAAGAGGAAAGATTTCATCTCCCCAGGGACCATGGGAAAGAGATTAATGGGCTCAGGAGTTCTCGATGTCCATGTCATGCAGCATTCATGACTGAATCAATCAGGATACTTCCCAGGCTGTAGCTGAAAGGAGTGTGGGTCATCCCCCCCCAGATAAAGCATGGCCCTGGGAGGACTGGTCTCACCAGGGCAGTTGGTTGTGGATCCCTCATGGTGCCTCACAGCTGAGACTCTGTCTTGGCCCTCACTCAGCACTGCACAGTCCCAGCACAGCCTGGGACTGGGATGCCACATTTTGAAATGGAGCACAAGTGGGAGAAGTTGCTGAGGTATGGGGGCAAATGCTGGGAGAGCAAAGAAGCAGAATGGGACATCTCTGCCCTGTCTGGGGATCACCCACTGCTCTGGTCTCTCCTGACTCTGCCAGCTCTCCAGGCCAGGAAAGTGTCCCATATCACAGGCAGTTGTCCAAAAAGGTGGAAGGATGTGGCTGAAGAAAGAGCAGTCAGTAGTGGAGTGCTGGCTCTGGGTGCCCTTTCCCAAAAGAAGCTCACACACAGAACATAGACCACAGGCAAAGATGCCTGCAGCCTGGAAACAGCATAGTGCAGCCCACCTGTACTAGTTGGATACAGCTCCTGGGCATGGTGCGGGTCAGTTGAGGTGAAATAAGGTGTGGAGAGTTATTTCCTGGGAACCATTAAACAGCGAATGAAATCCCACCTAAGAGCAAATACAACCTCTATTCTCTCTGTCAAGGAGAGGATCAAATCATCTGTAGAGATGCAGTGGGAAAGAAGGAAGAGGTAGACTGAAGAGTCAGCCTCACAGCAAGCCACAGAAACAAGTCAGATGGGTGGAGAAGGGAAGACTTGGTCAGGGAATGCTGTGGCAGGAATTGAGGCTGTTTGGGATTAACTGGATTACTTTCCATTCAGATTGGTCTCTTTTCTATACAAACACCCCCTTCTCCCCCCTAAGTCTAGAGCATGTCTCCTTCTTCAGAGGGAGGAAGCAGGCCAGCAGGCAGGTGGGTGCGCGGCTGGGTGTGTGTTTGGCCAGAGCAGCTATGAGCGGCCACATCATCCCATGCTCAGCCACGGGCAGGCAGCGAGCAAGGCCAAGAGAGGGGTGGGGAATATGGGCTCTGGCTCCCGCCACTCTGGGTCACCGTGGCAGATGCTGGGAGCATATGCCATGAATTAATTCCACTTTCCCTGAGACGCTCTGGTGAGAGGAACAGTGGTGCCTTTCCAACTTATTAACATAGGAGCTCCCCCCCACCTCCCATCACTTTGTCACACTTAATAAAACAGCCAGCCAGAGTCCCTTTAAGAGGGGCCTGGCTGGCAGGCAGGTTCTTTAATGAAAAGTTGCTGGGTCTGGCTCATTTTTCAGCTTTTATTTCCAACATTTTTTTTCCAGCACTGTGTATGCTGTCTCTGCCCCAGTATCGCACCCCCAACAACAAACTGTACTCTGGTAAAACATCTTCCCCAAGAAAGACGTCCCTGCCCATGGCAGGGGTGGGTGGAACTAGATGATCTTTAAGGTCCCTTCCAACCCAAGCCGTTCTATGATTCTATGAAAGTCCATGAAGAAAGCCTATAAATATTGCAACTATTATTATAAGCAAAGCCAGAGATTCCTAAAACTGGTAGGACCTAGAATTAATTTTTCCTTTGTGCACTTCTTTTACCTCATCTGTGATGAGGCTCACCATTTGCCTGGAGTAGCCTACTGAGCCCTGAGCCTGCTGCAAGAGGCTATCTGTAGGTAGGTATTTACACTTAGCCAGGATTCCACCAAGTCTCTGGGTAGACACCCCAGATCAGCTCACTGATGACACAGACTCTGATGTGTTTGCAGCTCTCCCTCATCAACGTATGAACAGAGCAGAACAAAGAGCAAGCAGGACACAAGACTGTCTACATTGAATTGCCATCTTCAAATGGAAGATGGGAAACACTCACTAGGTATATGAAAGCCATGTTTCAATCAAGCACTTGAGGTTTCTCTTTTCTAACCGTGATTCTGGCAGATTTGCTGCATGACCCCAGGCACACCACTGCACCTTGCTTTACCCCTCTGCGATACAGGTCTGTGGAGATCAACAGGAATTATTGCCCTACTCCCTGGCTAGGCACAGCCCAGAGGGCTGATCTGAGGTCCCAGGAGCTGGGTGCACTGTTCTGAGGATGGCTGTCACTTCTCACCTCACCTGAGGATCAACCAGAGCTACACCTGTGCAGGCTATAAGGAAAAATTTACACCTGCTATTTCTTCCTTTGCACATTTTTTCCATGGGTCTTTTCAGAATTGCAGGTTCCTGAGGCAGCTTTGTCATGGCAAGCACACACTGGTGCATCACCACAAGGCAAGAACTGGCCTGGCACGCAAAAGCCCCTCATCATTTCTTTTCAGCAAGAAGAGTAACAGGAGCAGGTTCTCCTCTGATAGCACCAAGACCTGAGAGATGAGAAGCAACAGGTCCCAGGCACCTTCACAGCACTGCAACCAAAACATGACTGTGTATGGAAGGTGGGTAGGAACAGCTTACTGGAGGAAGAGCAGGAGCTAGACACTCACCTCCCCTCCTCCAGCTGTGGAAGGAATTGAAAAGACATGGAAACAAGTCTCAGTCTATTAAGTTTACGGAAGGAAATTAAAGAGACAACTTGATCACAGTGCACATAAATACTGAAGCAAGGATCTGACAGCCTGGCTTAACTGGGAAGATGAAAGCATGAGCAGGCTCAAGGAACAGAAGTTGAAACTCAAAACCCAAGGTAAGAAATAAAGCAGATTTTGAAACATAAGGGCAATTACCTACTAGAAAAATGAACCAGGGAAGACTCTGAAATATATTGTCTGCCTTTCTAAAAGACAGGCAAAGCTCAGTCACATCTCACTGGACTCTACCATGGCCTGTATTGCAGCAGGTCAGACTAAATGATCAAAGCCACCTCTTCCTGCCTTAAAATAGATGAGGCTGTGATTTTTTTCAAGCCCTACTCTCCCACTCTGCTCAGGTATTTGCTGGTCTCCCAAGGTCCCAGAGTGAGCACAGGCTTGGGCCCCACACCCCAGAGCATCCCTGCCCAGGGCTTCAAGCCACAGCAGGGTAGACAACAGCACCCAGCCCCAAGCACATGCCTCTGGGAGAAGAGCAGCTCCTCCATGATAACATGACCACATCTCATCAGCAAATGCCTCATTCAGCTCCCACTATGCTCTTCTTGTGCACTGTTCTCTTCTGGCTCTCTACCAGCACCTGCTCTGGCCAAACTCCCCTGCAGATTTTATGCATACTCTGTTCCCAAATCATGAAACCTCCTTGCTGCTCTTGCCCCTACCCTGCCACCCCTACAAACCCTGTTCTTGCTCCTGGACCCCTCCTCCCCACACCCTGCCTCAAACGGCCCTTCTCAAGCCCTCCCCCATTCCTACCTTTTGTCATCTCCAGGAGACTCTCTGGGGTTCGATGTTCCTCCTGTTCTTGTTTCAAGGGGTATTTTCCTCCTCTTCTTGAGTCCTGAAAGACCCCTGTGGCCTCTGAAGGGCTGAGCACCACTGCACAGCCCAGCTCCACTTCTCATTCCTGCTGGGAGAGCAGCCAGAAAGGAGTGCTCTGCCCACCCAGGATGATCAGAGCAGATTTTGGAGGCAGAAGATGGCTCTGTGAGCCTTCCTGGAGACAGCCCAGGATTGCTGGTGGAGCTATCTAGAGGAGCAATAGGCTTGGCATGACTCTTGCACGGAGCACTCAGTAGCTACAGCCCTAACTACTCCTTAGTTATCCACTCTTAGTGCTCCATATCATCAGAAATGCCAGCTCCTCAAGCCTCTAAAGAAAACACAAAACATAATGCCACATATCACACCCCATACCTCAGGCTGGGCATCTGGAGATACTGGATTCATAGTTCACCTGCTCTTGTGCCTCAGGCCTGGGCATCTTCACCTTTTGTGCTCACTGAAAACTTGACTTGCACTTGCAGTTGACTTGCACTGGGTTTATCTGCATGGTTTTATGAGGTGACCCAAAAGTGCAAGGCCTCCTATGCTTTACAGCAGTGACTGAAGGAAGAAAGTGGGCTCACCTCTCAGCCTCCCTTTCTCTCCATGCCTGCATTGTTTTCCTGCTCTCCTCCTCAACAAAATGGAGGCAGGTGCAGCATCATAGTAGGAAGACAGTTACTTCACTGGTAGGTACATGGTGCAGAGGCCCAAGTTTCAGTAGGGCTAACTGGTAGTCTGTTTTGGGCTTCTTCTGCAACCACCAAAGTTTGTCCTCTCATTCTCAGGGCACAGAAAGTTACATTTGCTTCATGCTTCAAAGATGCTAGTCTCACTGGAAGCAGATATCACTGAATAAAGTGATAACAGGCAAGCAGTTTATAGGAGCAGTGTGGATTAGAGCCTGGGATCAAGCAGAAGGGAGAGAACCCACACTAGATGGCCCTACAGTTTGCAACTGCAAGGAGAGTGGGTGCCTCTGCTTTCTCTGTGATCTCTGAGGGAGCAACTCAATGTCTCATCCCATCCCCTCCTCCATTTACTGTTCTCCTCCTCTCAGACTGCCTTGTTGGGTTTATCTGGTTTACTAAACTATTTTAGTTTGCTGAATTTATTATTTTTTTAATCCAGGAACGTACAAAGCATCTCAAGTCTCTTTGGCCCAGAACCACAGGTGTCACAGAAAAATAGATGCTAGCTCAGCAGAGAAGTTTCTGTTCATACCAAAACAGGTATCTCTGCTCAGAGAAAGACTTCAGGATTATCCTCCATCCACTGGCCTCCCACACTCCACTCTCACCTGGTTTTCTAGTTACAGGGGAGATTTCTTGGTTGCAAAAAAACTTAGTGTCTCCTTGAAATACAAGAACCTCCCCTTGTTTTGGTGGCCCCACACTGGGACCCAATTGCTTCTCTTATTAGTAGAATTGTTTGGTGTATCAACTCTGATCTGAAATTTTGCAGAATACTGAATTCACAGTGAGTTATTTGACCTGTCCTGCTGTCAGTGCAGCAGTGAGAATGCACTGCTCTATTAGACTGACCAAACGAGCTAAGTGCAGCAGCACAGCAAGCCCTCCTCCCAGCACCTGCACTGCCCCCAGAAGTATATAGAAAGATTCTCCAATGGGACAAGGCTTTGAAAGACATTGGCTTAGAAGTAATGTTACTGTTTCCTGCAAATAATGACCATGGTTCTATGGGGACAATGCATTTAAAGTTAAATGGATTTTTCTTTAGATGATGGTAACAGTGGGTTACTTGGTTCCCAGGAGTCACCTACCAGGGAGTTACCTTGTTTCAGAGCACCAGGCTCCATTCTTTCACATGCATGGGATAAACAGTATTTTCTTTGCAAACTACCTATTGCCTGAAGCCATCTCTGTTCAAGCTGTGATCTCATCTGATTGCAAATGCTGGGTTAGGCCTGGTCAGCATTTAGCTGGAGAACCTCAAGAGAAAAAAGAGGTGCTGTAAGAAGTGGTGTTGGCAGTTCAATAAGTGATGCTGCTTCCTCTGAGTCAATATAAAGGTAATGTTCCAGCAGAGAGGTTACACTACCAGGGGATGGCTGGAGGCTGATGGATTAAATGTAAAACAGATATCCTGATAACTTGTGGCATCTGTTGTGAGGAAGACGGTAATCTTGATGTCCTAGGCAAATAAACTACATCAGCCTAAGCTTCTCTGATAGCCACCACAGAACAGCACGCTCCAGTGCAAGATGGTCCACTCCAGAGAGACTGCATTTCTGTAGAGGAAAGATCAACCATTGAAGTTAACTGTAAAGGTGCTAGTGAGGTAGAAGTGACTGTTCATAAGTAAGAATTTTATTGTGTTTAGAATTCTTAATCTCTTTTTTGAAAACAAAATTCTTATTACAAAATACCCCAAACTTATTCCGAGTCAGTTTTCCCATGAACCATGGTCCTGTTTACTTTCATGTCTGAAATAAGTTCTCAAATACAAACAAGTGAATAGAAAATTAAAGTGCTAAACTATTTACAAGAGTTCATGTATGAGAGGCCTGGTGTGTCAGTGCTCTAGGGCAGACTGATGTGGTCCTCTCTCTCAGACTGTCCCAGGTCCCACTCAGTCGCTAGTTCTGAGGACACCTCTGTGAAGAGATGGTTCCAATCCCAGCTGACATCATCCTGCCAAGACAAAAGAAAAAAACAGAAATGTTACTAGTGACACCTAAAGCTCTCTGAACAATGCCAAATATTCAAGATTAACAGCAAAGAGAGAAATTAAATGGCAACTGCCCTGGCCAGGGAAGTTCCAGATGCAGTTGGCTAGGTCAGGAATCCTAGCCAGAATGAATTGTGAGTCCCTGCCACAATTTAAAGACCTTGACAGAATTATTCATGTTCCAAAATTCTGTAAAGGACAGATTTTTTTTTTTATATTTGTTCATCTTAGATAATCCCAGGCAGGGCGTAAAGAGAAGCCATGAAAACCTTCCACCCTTCTGCCTTTCTGCTGAGGCATCTGCAATTCTGAGCCACAAAAATCCATTGTTGCAAGTCCTGAGCTCCAGCCTTCCCAGTTGTATTGAGGTTGTTCTGTCCTGCTTTAAAACATCCCTTTTCCCAAACCCCAAATGCTTTCTGCCTTTGTCCTTCTCTACCACCCTGTAGAACCACTTGGAGCTCACGGTGGCTACCAAAAGACAATGCACAACAGAGCAGTGTTTCTGCAGGGATCTGTGACAGTGCTAGGTCCTTAACATTTTCCTCACTAGCTCTTTCATACCGAAGGGGGCCAATGATAGCGATGCTATAATCTCATGCAGAGAAAGCCCTATATATTTTTTTAAAAAATAATCTGCTAGGGAAACCGCCTCCATCATCTTGGACAAGCTCCTCCTCACCTCTCTCCTCCACCTCACCAACAAAGGTTTACTTTCCAAGTACAGTCTGAGACACCTAAGAAGCTTTTGCCTTGTTGATGTTCCCACAAAAGAAAGACTCACCTCTCGTAGTTCATGCTCTGGAGCCAAAACTTTGGTGAGAAGCTTCAGGTCAACCTCTCCATCCTATGAACATACACACACAGTTACAGCCTTACAGACAGTGAGAAAGTGAACAACATCATTTCATCAGATAGGTCTTGGTAGAGGTAGACACATTTGCCTCATAAGGGACATATGCTTTGTCCAGGACAAGAGCAGGAGCCTCATCTGAGCAGCAGATACCCTCTCCACACTATAGACACAAACAAACATGAAAGTCACACTGCAGAACAGACTTGTAGGCAGACTGCAAGTTGTTTGGATGACAGGGCTGGTTTTTATGAAGCTGAGTATCACTGTGGAGGATGATGGGAGCCTGGAAGGAGAGGGAGTCACATCAGTCACCACATAGAAACATCCACTTACCAGAGTCTGAAAGGCAGCATACTTCATTAGATCTTTGTCCAGGTCATGGTAGGTCAGCACTCGGTTCACCTGCACACTGCAACCAGAAAGGGTGAAAGTACAAGCCTGGGTAAGTGTGGAAGCACATCCAAGGAGAAAGGTAGCATGAATAGTCTGGTGACACCTATCTCGAGTGTCCACATCACCCACGTGGACTCTTGAGATGGATGTCCCCAGACAGAAGCACATCTCATTCAGAAAATGAACAGTCACTGACAAATCTACATGCCACCTTGTGCATGTGCATAAAAATACAATGAGGAGCAACCACAGACTCCCCCAGGGAAGCCAGCATGCCAGAGAAAAGATCCACAGACTAACTGCAAGGGACAGAAAGAAAACAGGAATGTGGTGAACATTCAAAGAACACCCGCACCATAGCAAAGCAGGCTCTGAGAGGCCCACCATAGAATAGTAGGGACTTCATGATTTCCATGTCTGAACTGAGTCACAGCTATGAAACAGACTTTCTTAAAATGTAGCCTTCAAAGAGAAACACAGTGTGGGGAGTAATACACTGTCGTGCCACGCATCTCTTTGTGATGAAACACTGTAGTAAGGACCTATATTAATTTCATTACTATTTGTGTTTGTCCATGAAAATGACTTGTCTTTTCTGTTGCAGATACAGGAGCAACAGGTGGGATTATAAAAAAGATAAAAAAACAAAGAAATGAATTCTGCTGAGAGACAAAGTAATTTTAAATTTACTACTATAAAGTGTCATTTATTTTTGTTAACAGCTATTTAATTACAATAACTACTCCATACTTGTAAGAGAGGCATCTGTGGTCAGGAATAAGATATCCCACCCCTCCAAATAAGGGTCAAGAGAAATTCCAGTCTGTGATCTTGGCAATAAGCTCAACAGAGGAGAGGAGACTTTCCTAATATGTTTAAGATAAAATCCCCCAAACTTTCATTATTTAAAACTTGCTGGTCTCCCTTGAGCTGACCCCAAGACTATTCTGATAACACCTTCAAACAACAGGATTGTCCTTTGCAAATTAGCTAGGCACTTGAGTAAGAAGGATCTCCTATGGAAGGCAAAGCAGCCTACAACCATGCATAATCAAAGTGTGTGTGATAATGCATGTGTACTAGAGGCATCTGAGGTTACACAGGCAACCTTAAATCAACTCCTCACTTTTGAGAGTGAGGAAATATGTTACTCTAATGTAGGCTTTTTAGAGTGAGAGAGAATATGCAGTAATTCCTTTCTCTGTATAATAGGCAACAAGAAGTCTGCATTGTTCAGCTTGCAGCCCTGCTGCCATAATAGACAGCACCAAATCCTGCTGAATGGCACTGCTGCTGACATCCGGAGAGCATGAGATAAGATGGAGTTTAGTTTCACCACTCTGCACTGCTGCTGAGAGCCTCAAGAGTACCTGGCAGTGCTCTTACCTGGGGGGAGCTGCCACTTGCATGGCCAGATCTTCCTCCTGGACTTCCTCCAAGTCAGGGATCACAGGAATGTCTGCAACAAGAGAAAGCATCAGCAGTAACTGGAGAGTGTTGTGCTCTCCTCTCACTAGAGACGAAGGTTCCTCTGCTTTACAGATATGAAACAGTCCGTTTCTTTTTAGAGGAAAACACAAGAGAGTTATTTAGCAATGATTAAAAATATATCGTTTAATATTAAAACAAGGCAATAAAGCTTTGAAGCTTGAGGTCAAAAGAAATCTTGCAAGAGGAGCAGATTTGGGCTGGGCAGGACTCTATAGGCAATGGATCATGCATTTGAACACAACCTTGAAGCTGAAAGAAGACAGCTGCTGCCTACTTGCCATCATCCTAAAAATGGCAGGAATTTGCTTCTTATGAGCTGTGTTATCATTTGCTCAGCTGCCAGTCACCTAGACTCTGTTAGAAATGAAATGTGGGGCAGAAACTGAAAGAAGACATGCAAAACTACATGTTGAAGGAGCTGCTAGCAGGGTCTCAGGCTGTGCAAAGGCCTGTGATCTTTCTGATAGCTGAGGAAGGAAGTGCTGGTGGTCTAGCAGATACAAAAACTAGGGAAGACACATGTAGTTGTAATGTCATAAACCTTTTCGCGCTTTCTGCTCTGTTCCTGGAATGGCTGATGTCTGAGTCACTGGGTATTCCCAGTGACTATGGTTACTTCACCTAAAAAGGATGCTAGAGACAAAAGAAGGAAGGAGAGGAGGAAGAACTGAGTGTACACTGAATCCTGCTAAAGGAGCAAGTCTCTGAGAGCATTGCAAGATTTTTGATTTGACAAAGTGCTATAAACAGTTAGAGGTGGAGAGAGCAAAAAAGGTGAGGGCAAGAGAAGGGAGAGTAACTAGAGGCACAAAGCAAGGACAGAGTACACCAGCACAGAGCTCCTTTAAAGACTCAAGGCCACAAAGGCTTTCCAGTAGCCCTGAGCTCTCAGACCACGGAGAAGCTGATAGCTCTGGGAAGAGGTTTTACTTGTACAGTGTGCAGGCAGAGCTGGCCCCTTTTGCTCCAGAGTGAGTAGGCTGCTCCTGGCTCTGTTGGCAGCACAGCCATGCTACTGCTGGATGGCAGCAGGCTGCTGGGCCTGGCTTTGCCCCATTTTGCAGCCCAGGCTGAAATGAATATTCAGGAGCTAGAGAGACGTTCCCACCTGTGGCGCTCAGGGCTCTGGGCTGGGTCTTCTCGAAAAGCCCCTTGTCCGGCTGCCTGTCAGAGCCTCACAGGCTGCGCATCCCCCAGCTCGCCGGCCAGCGGGGCGGGAGGCAGCCCTCGCCCAGCTGTGGCAGGGCAGGGGTCAGCCGGGCCTTGGTGCTGTGGCCGTCCAGAGCTGGCCACACAGTGGGATTTCTCACTAATTGGCTGCCTGGCGGAAGCTGAGCGGGACAGAGGCTGCCGCCAGAGCCTGGCTGCAGCGAAAGGCAGTGACAGCTTGGCCAGCCTCAGCAGAGCTGTGCCTTCTAGCTCCCCAGCCACCCAAGCAGCAAGTGCCTCCAACTACAGCAAACTTCCCAAAGACATTTCAAAGGAAACTGCAGCAACAGGCCCCAGGCCCCCAGGCTGTCCCTTAGACAGAGGAGGCATGCGCCAGAAATGCCTCACCAGTGCCTCGCTGGGCATTTGGGGCAGATCTCTCCCCACTCTGATCGTAGGGACAACACACAGCAGAAGGTGCGACCCCTCTGGCTTTTCCCTGCAGGGGCTCCCAGCTCTTGGTAAAACTTGTAGCAAAATGCAATTACGAGACAAAAGTATCTCCATGGACAGACAGACTGACTTGTGGAGGCAGCTGGTAAAATCTCCTCAATGATAATATGAGAGAAAGTCTCTATATATAAGCAACAAAGACCAAGGAGGGAACAAACTGGTGAGACTGGTCCAAGGGAAGGAATGAAGCGCTGTGCAGAAGTGCCCTGGTTAGTCCAGGCGAACAAGCATGGGAATGAGAAACAGTCTCATCTTTCCTAATCTAATTCATCATTTTCAGCAGGAGATTATAAATGTTGCTCAGCAAACACAACTAAATGAACTACCAGGGAGCAGAGCTGCCCTCACCCATGGAGCAGCACTCCCTGTAGCAGGAGAAAGTCAGATCCTTACCCTTTTTTGACAGCAGAAATATGGAAGGAGTTTGCAGCAAACTTAATTTCTTCACTCAGTGTTCATTTGGGCAGCTGTTTCTGGGGTCTCCTCTTCCCAGTTCCCTTTTGCTTTTGTTGATCTCTTTTTGCACCAGAAAAAACTATAAACTTAGGGCTCAGATCAGTGATGTCCCTTCCATTCTGCAGGTTCCCAAAGACTCCTAGATTCTCCTGTGCTGATTTTATCTCACTGCCATTGAATTTCACGGAGATTCCCAAAACCCTTGCGGAGCACTACCTCTACTCTGTATTAGCAAAATCCAGGCAATCACGTAGAAATTCTTCCCAAAAGAAATTCAAGGCTCTGTTATTTTATAGACACTTTGAAAATACTTCAGACAGAAAAGCTGGAAACGCTCTGGGACTCCTGCCAGACCCTCCAGCAAAGGCCAGTGCACGCTTGTTCTTACTGCAAAGTGTGGATGACTTGTCCATTTCTAGGCAGGAGCAATGCCCTTTAGGAGGGTCAGAGACTGACAGGAAACAGAACAAAAATGTTGCAAATTACAAGAAAATATCAGCTCCCCAGGCTAAGTGCTATCAGTGGCAAATCAACACTGAAGGATTTGGGTCTTTATTTCACTCTTAGTCATAATTTCCTCTTCCCTCTGCCAATTCCCATGGTGCCACCTCTCCACAATCCCTCTCCTTTCTCTCTCGTTGCCATTTGCAAAGTGTCTCAGTTGGCACTTTATCACCAAGGAGCCAACCTTTCCCCTCGCCCAGTCCCCAGCCCCCTAATTGTTTTTGTTGCTCCTCTTAGCACTCCTGTCTTTTTTTTCCAGGAAGCTCTGGACACATGGCCAAGTCATGGCACTATGTAAACTGCAGGGGAAAGAAGCACACGGGCTATTGTGCTGCCAGAGTATAGGCACAGCTCTACTTCTAATATTCCTGCTAGCTGCAGTGCGGCTACCTACATATAACATTAGTACATGCAGAATGTTCGCAGGACTATGTCCTCCCAGTCTCACGCTGCAGCTTTTTCCAATGAGAAGGTTACATCACAAACCCTCACTCTGTATCCTTTGCTCTGTGACCTACGCCTTTCCCCAACTGTTCTGTGCTGGGGCTTCTGATTATTTTCAAGAGCGCTGTGGTTTTGGGCAGAGTCTTGACACATACTTTACTCCCAGGGTCTCATGCTTGAACTCAGTGCTCATGTAAGTAAACCTTAGAAATGACTGCACAATGTACCTACATGCTAAGGAGCTGCCTATGTGGAAACACCTTCACAGGTATCAGGTCACCACAATGAAGTAAACAAATGGCCTATGCGTTACAAAAAGAAAATGTTTTGCAACTGAGAAGAATAGGTAGCTTCAAAACCTGGAAACAAAAAAAATATTTTCTGCAGTCTAGTTACAGGTTGGGAGAGGGGGTGGGTGGGTTGTATAATTCAGCTGCATTTTAGAGGAGAGAGTAGCTTCCATATTGTCCTTTAATATCAACCAATTTTAATCAAAACTACAGGCAAATCTCAGAAGCAACATGAAAATCTTACAGCTTCAGCTGTTTTTCCCCTACTTTCACATCTTTTCCTCCAGACTCTGAAATCAGAACAAACTGGTAACAATACTAATAGTAAGAAACATTGAAATAAGTGTTGAGTAACTGGTAAAAAATATTAAAAAGGAGAACAAATAAAGTACAAACCATCTTACCAATGTTGGTCTCCCAGCTGGCCTCTGAATACTGTGCTGCAAGGTACTGTTACCTATGGCATCTCCCCCACACAGAACTCCTCTGAACCTCCATTTCATACGGCAGGTAACATTCCCAGCACTAAAAATTACACTCACTATCCTCCTGATTGAGTATCCTACTCTCATTTTAGTTGAAAGGAGGGGAGAATAGGTAGACATACACATCAGGTAGTGTTTTACAAGGAGAAGAAACGAGTATATGCAACACAATATAGAGGGGAGTACATAAAACCTCAGTGCATTCAGTGACCTTAAAGAGGAATGGATGAGGCTTCTCTTTATGGCTTAAAATGCCTGGGAACAGAGTAACATAAAGCCTTTCCCCATGGATTTCTCAGCCCATAAAGAAACAAGATATTGGCTTTAAAGACTGCTCATGGTAAAGATGTGAAATGCTGAGCAAGAACCAAATGCTAGATGACAAAAGCAAACTTCCCTCCATCTTCCAGATGATGGTGAACAGGAGCAAACAAAGAATGAAACCAAAACGAGTGTATCCGTGCAGAAATTATAGTGGGGTAGGAGACAACAATACCAAATACTGGCTAACAGGGAAGTTATAATATACGGTACTGAACTGATTGTCTCAGAACATCTACGTTCCCAGCATATTAGAATTTTCATTACAATAGTTGTACCAAGCTAAGTCTTACATACAAAAGAGATTCATGGCTACCTTATGGCAAGACACCAATAGCATAAGACAGAAGTGTGTGGACGGTAGGAGGAAAAGATGGAGGGGAAAGACTGAAGGTGACCCATGCTACATGCACATAGCCAAATAATAAACACAGAACGGTGGCTTTTTAGATCATAAACAAGAGGACTTTATGTGTTCATATTAGAGTATATTCAGTAGCCATCACCTTTTTTACCTTTTAGCAAATAACTTACTGACGGCTGAAGAAGACAATCACAGACAACACCAAACAGAAGGTGGAAGAACCTGCACCACTTAAATACCAAGTTGCTCCTGCAAGTTGATGAGCTGCACTTCCCCTCCCAGGCAGAACTGATTTTTGGTTTAGTAGCAACACCTGCAGACTGGGTCCCTTAAAATCCTGCAAGCTCACAGTAAGATCTGGCCTAGCCCCAAAGAACTAAGTTCTCTGTTAGATACGAGACCTAAGCACCTAAGTGGGGAAAGACAGAATCTGCTCAAGGTCAAGCAATAAATCAGTGGCAGAGCTGGATCTAGAAACCACGTCCCTGGCCAGACCTGCAGTTAGTCAGCAGCGTAGCTGCCACTTTCTCCCTGAGCTGCTTGAAGAGTCTCCCAAGCCCCCACCCTGACACCCCAAAAATGACTCAATTTCATGCAGTCTGCTTCACTTTCCCCACCTGGATGAGTGTTTCAAAGGCCAGTTCAGAATGGACACTCTTGCAGTGGGGACCGTGCTGCCCTCCCTGTTCATACACCACCATATCCAGAGAACACAAAGAGGGTAGTGGCTTTTGGAGCTGGCAGTCCGCTGCCACTAAGCAGGCATATGAATGAAACTAACTTTAGTTTAAGTTGCTTGCCCATAAAATGTAAACCTGAAATAATTACAATAACTCTGCTGCTGCAAAACTTTGTTTTACTGAATGCTGTTACCTTCTGCATCACGTTTGGGGAATTTTAAACAGGCAAATGGAAGAAGGTCTGATTGAAGATGAAGTTAAGTGAAAGAAATTGGTCTCATTTAGCACATGACAGGATTCATCTGTGTTCCCAAGTCCACTGAGGTAGCATCATGGGCGTTTCATATTCATGAGCTGCTGCGACACTGTGTCCCCTCATTTACAAAGCACCGTGTTCAGCAAATTCTGTCCCTGTGGACACTCTGTGCATTTCATGGTCTTGTCAGAGAGACATCAAACACTTCAGTAACCAAATACCAGAAAATGGCTTTAATTAGCACATCTCAATGCAATAAATAATTTTTCTCTCTAAGTGGAAAAATGGAGAATTAAAAAAAGGAAAAGAAAAAAGTAGAAAGCAACAGGCAAAAAAAAATCTTCAAAAAAACATAAGGAACAAGGGACACAGACAGCTTCTGCTGAACACACAAACAAGCTTGAAGCCTCTTGGAAGCTTTCTCAGGAGAGCAGCAGGCGAATGGAGAGGATAAAGAACACTTCTTTGGATGCTTGGACATGAATTTCATAGGGATGCCTTTTCCTGACTGAAATTGCCCTACTAGTAGGCCAATATGGAACAGCATACCTGCCTGATCAGCCAGCAGGGAGATGAAAACAGTAGACTGAAAAGCAGGCAGTAGCACAGCTACTAAGGCACTGCCTTAAAAGCTGAGACAAGCAGAAGATAACCTGAATGTCCTATGTCCCAAAGCACCCTTTCAAGAAGAGAATGGCAACCTGGCCAAGCTGATGGGAGAAGTCACCTAGTGAGTGGGCACCAGAGGATTCGAAGGATCTAGGGGAGGTTATGCAGCAGTACTAACCTTCCAGCCCTGCCTTTAAAGATCATGCAGTTGCCTTGCATCAGAGAGAGTAATTTTTTCTCCAGCCACCAAGCTCTGATGATAGTGTTAGCTAGCTGGATGACTGGCTGGGAGGTCAGGTGGTCCATGAGACACTCTACTTGCTTTGATAGTGTTGTGTTTTCACAGACTGGCATGGCATGGCTTCTTCCTCACCTGAGAGCTTGCTGGGGACAGGCATCAGGCATATTTGCTACTTCCCAAGGCTGCTACTGACGCAAAGCCTCTGCCCAGTTTCAACCCCTGGGAAGTGTGAAGAGAGACAGGGCACAGAACAGCCCTGTCTGATGAGTCACTGGGCTCAGCGCAGGGCTTCAAGAGGCAGTAATCCATGGCTTGTATTGTGCAAGAAGCAAGAGCAGACGCTGATGGCTTTAAAGAGGAGGAATCTCTTAACGCATAGGTTTGTTCACCAGAAGCAGAAGACTGGAGAGACTGGAGGCCAGGCTCAGGACCTGGAGTCCCCCATATTCCAGAGGTTATCAGCACTTTACGAGTGGTAACGCACCTCCTAGTCTTACCAACAGCCCTCTGACAGAGCACTACACCTGCCCTCCTTTTCAGTAACAGTTGTTTTCCTCTTTTCAAAGGCTGCTCCCTGATCCTTCGCAGTATTCCCCTGCTGAAACACACTCAGAAGGTGGTGGGGCAGCAGATGAGAAGGCATGCGGTGCTCAGGGAGGGTCTGGTGAACTCAGAAACACAAAACCCTCCTCAATAATGCTAGAGATGAGTGATTTTCCATTAGAGCAAAACTCTGGCAGGGAAAGCAGCTTTCAGGATGCTCCTGTGGAAGTATGTTCAGGAGCAGGCATGTCTGATTCTATTTCATCCTCTTCATGTTATGCTTGAAAAACAAGACAAACTACATTTCTTTTATGCTAAATCCTTAGGTTTTTTATTTTTTCTTATATATATTTATTTTTTAAATGCCTCTTTGATCGGCAGCACCCATGACACTTCCACATCCAGCAACTCCTCAGAAGCCTCCCTCCCTCCACACAAGGCCACCGCTGCTGACAGCCAGCCGGGTTTGATCAGAGCCACTCAGAATCGGATTTTCATAAGACAGATGAGGAATCTTACTGCTGCTCTCTCTCATATCAGATGAGAAACTTAGGGGGAGGGGGGATGGGTCCTGAGGGAACAACACTACAATCAAGGGCTATGCAGTTCTCTCTCTGTCCCTCCACTGCTGCAATTTTCAAAGGAGTTTGCCTCAGGCAGTTTTAAATGATGGTGTCTCAATTCTGTAATCATCTTTCAAGAGCTTTTTCTTAAAGGGTATTTTAGGTAAACCTAGTCCGTCAACTGCACTTATGGACTCAGCAATCACAGACCCAATATGACTGTGTATCTACCATATTGCAGAATTTAGTGATGGAAGGTGCTCACCCAGACCATCATTTTCAGCCCCAACAAGCTGTGTGCGCTCCCTTGTGATTAAGCTGCCCACTGCCCCTTGGCCAGTTGTCCGCTGCTTAAAATAGGACTTCAGCCATATCCCTGGGGACATATTCTCTGCTTCCCTCTGCCCACTGTGGCAGTCAGAAGGGAGCTTTCCTTGAACACCACAGGCTCTGGATCACAGTGCCAGCAGTCACTGGAGGAGTTCAACCTGGCCTGGACCAACAGCTCAGTGGAAACCATCAGGTTGGGCTGAGTCTGCCCTTCACTGACCTTGTGCAGAGACTCGAGGTAGTGCATTAGGGGAGCACTGTGATGCGCTGACAGAGCCACACACAAAGTCACAGTGCAGAAGCACAGAAACTCAGCAGTCACTGTCCATCTCTGCCCCAGACCCCTCTCTCAGCCCATTCACACCACTTCCAAAACACCATGTTTTTCACTCCATCTTCATTTCACTGATGCTCAGAACTTTTCATCCATTTAGCTCTCCCCAAACCACTCCACCCCTGTCTCCTGAGCCTAAGAAACACTCACTGGCCATATCCCTGACTGTTCCTGCAAATTCCCCCTTCTCTTACTCTCATGCTCAGCCAGTGCAGATGTCCTTGCAGCTCATGGCCCCTGGAATCCACCAGCACTTGGTGTGTTCTGTAAAAACAGCAGCTCACCAGGGAAGCAACTGGCAAACTTTATCAGGAATGATAAAGCTAACGATAATCCACACTGTGCTCTATTCTCAGCTCTGTCTGGAGCAATTCCATCATTGGTGCATATTCGCATGCAGCTCAAGAGCTGTTTGATATTTTATGGCTGTGAATTCCAGGTTCAACATATCCTGTGAGGGCTGTCTCCCACCTGACAGACAGATGCCACTCCCCAGAAGGATGTGGAGATGACAGCATATGTCTACTTCCTCCTCTGTTTTATACAGAGCCTGGACTCCCATCCTGCTCAAATGCAAAGGAGCTTCTGGCACACACCAGAAGGGTAAGAAGTCCTGCTAGAGGTTTAACATTGTATAGAGAGGTCCAATCATCAGTTCTGCTTCCTTGAGGAGGCTTCCCAGTAGGCAGGAAGGGGTTTTGCCTTGAGGGCACAGATCTAGTGACTGTTTCCTGGCACCTTTCCTCACCTGCAGGTCAGGTTTGGGTTGTCTGTGTAGCATAGTCAGGCTTTCATTTCAATCAGCTGTCTCATTCACACACACTATCTGCTTTAAAATAACAAGCCATTGTTTCTGCAGAGAGAGAATCACATATCACATCCCAATCCTTCAAGAAAAGCCCTGTTCTAGGAGCTATGCATCCCAAGGGTAACAGCGAGAAGCGGGGAAGGAACTTCTGAAGATGGGGCAATAGTCCATGGGGGAAGGATAGTTGGGAGAGAGATGACAACCTTAGCTAACAAGCCCTTGTAGAGTGCTGAGGATTAAAATGCAAGGGCAGAGTAGTGAGGAAACCGGCATCTGGGGGAGTGCAACTCAGCAGTGCAGAACTGGTGGACAAGAAAGGAACAACAAAGAAACTTTTAGCCAAAAGGACAAAGCAGTTTACTGATGGGGGAGGCAGGAACGCCAGCATTTCTTACTCCAACAGGAAACAGCCCTTCATAGCTGCATGCCAGAAAGAGACACACAGAGTAAAGCCAAATGAAATACCCAAGCAAAGTTGAAGCAGAGACTCTACTGCACTGCTGGAGAAAGGAACAAAAGGAGGGGAAAGCTCTTCAACCTGAACTTGGTTGTTCTCTCCTCCCTCTCACCTCATGACAAATAATACTCTGCACTTGGGAGAAGCTCTGGGCTGCTACAGAAAAGGAAGCAGTGCTCTGCAGATAGCACTTTTAAAATTCCACTGGTAGTCTCACATCTCCCATCTCATGCAGTATCCTTGCCATACAGAGCTCAGTCACTGCTGCCTATTTCCCCTGTTGACATGAACAGAAAATTGAGCAATTACCCTTAAACTCCCCTCTCTCAGATTGCCCAGATTGCTACATACACAGCATTAAGCCCCCAATTGCCCCTGGCCAAAAGTGACTCAGCTAGGCCCTGTCCTTTAGGAATTAGCGTTGCTTGGGAAGGTTTATTATTCCTCAAGTTGTGATGCATTAAATCCTGCTAAAGCTGGTTTCCCACCATGCAGAGAACCTGGGCCCCACATGACAAGGTTCAGCTGGACATAAATCCACCAAGCAAAGGTGCGTTACCCATTCGCTATGCCTGTGTACTAGCACGTACCAATGTGTGTTCAGAAGGATGGGCACTAAGCTCAGAGTGGGTGCTGTAGTAAACCCCAATACCCATCAATTACACACTCCAGAGCTATTTCTGGAGAGACACTGTACTTTTTCAAAACAGTCTTTCCAGCCTGGAGTTTTACAGGAGCAAATAGTGCTCCCAGTGAAATGCAAGTCTCTGCTTTCCTATAACTCAAAACTGGCTCCTCTTTAAAGTGGCTCTCTAGACCTAGACTAGCCTCTACGAAAAGCAAATGAGGATTAGAGAAAATGAATTCTGAGCACAACCTGAGCCAAGGTACTTCACTACTAGTACTTCAATGGTTTGTATTGCGCAGTATGGATGACTTGCACCTTCTGGGTTTCCACTTGGCTGTACAACCTTCCCTCCATTCTCCTCATGCCAAAGTGGGCTCTCTCCAGGCTCCATGCTTTTTTTACCTTCTCTCCAGTGTATTCCAAATTCTAACCCTCTGGGTGTTAGTGATGTATAAATGATCACAACTGAGCACATTTCAAATACACAAGAATACCTTTTTAAGGGCATATAGTTTTGTCCTTCATTCTCCTAATGAAAAGGTTGGATGGGGGACAAGCAATGTTAATGGGATGGTACAGCTCAGCTTTCTAATAGGTTAAAGGAAGGCAATCCAAATGTATTGGCTGACAGCAGCAATCATTACGCAACTGCGCCTGTTCATATTAAGGTGTACAAGCTAACACATTATGAAGCACAAAATAACCATGACCCATCCTTGGGGATCTATGCACCAATATCTTGCTGTTTGTATGTTTAGAATCTGAGCTCTACTGTTACAGTTAAGGACAGGAGCCCAAGTGCAGTTCTGTGTGAAGGGGAGGCCGATACGGCTCAGCTTACTGCACAGCCGCAGCACACTATTCCCTGCCTTCTACACCAGCAGTTATTTGTACCTCTCTGCTTATTAGAAAAACTAATTTTATTCAGGTTCTGGAGTTTATGTGTCACTTTTCTTCACTGCAATTGCTGAGCTCACATGGAAAACTCCCCTTCCAGAACAGCTTGCTTTATTTCCCTATAGAAGTAGGACCACAGGCATGCAATGCACTGATCCACTTAGAGATTTTCCATATGCAAATTAGATCCACAACTGGGTGCATTTGACTGCACCAGAAACTACCTGGGTAGGAACCATAATCAGATTAGTGGGACTTTTCTTCTAACACATGGATTTAATCCAGAAATGAACTCTGGTTTGCAAACAATCCAAATTCAACTGTTAACCACAGGTTAAGCATAGATAAATAAATGAAGTGTATTATGTGTATTATGTCTTCATACCACATTCTGCATCAATTCTATTTTGTATTTATCACCCAACGTCTTGCAGTACTAAAAGTCACATGCTGCAAATGTGTGGCAAGCACTTTTATACCTGGTTAGACAAGACAGTTACTATATTCTGGATACAAGACCAAGGCTCAACAAGGACAGCAGGTATGCAAACAGTCAAAGAGCTGTTCAGAACAGACTATCAGCCTCATACATACAACATACACTGAAATTTAAGAGGCCCAAGAAACTTCCCAGGGGGGAAGTTAAAGTCTATTCTGAAGATGCCAATGCTATAAAGGTGCCATTTCTGGCAATCAGATGTTGCAATGCTTAATCTGTCTGGAAGACCCAAATAAATCTTCATTTAATCTCATTAAACATACTGATGTCTGATCCGTTGTGACTCCTGGTAATTCTTCTGATGCTTGGTGGTATTTTACAGATGCAACTTTTTATACATTGTATAAAATTCTTAGCCCTTGAAAGCTGAGGTAGCTCCTAGAGATTTTTAATGAATTTCTGTGCTCCTCACAGTTCTCCAGTGCTCCTCTTGAAATTCATACTGTGGATTTTTCCTGAGATTTCTCTTGGCTCATCTAGTCTTAGAAGAGCAGGTGATATACACTATAAAGAAAACTAGTGATAAGTCAGGAGTCCAGTAGATTTCACAGCAGCTTGTACAGCAATGGGATTACACGCCAGTGCCTATGTTTAGTTTATGATCCTGGGTTAGGGCAAGTGAAATTTTTTAATTAAGAATTCCCTCACAACAGAGACCCCTGAAGAGTAGTGCAGGATTTGTCCTGATGGGAACAAGACAAGGATGTTGCCATAAGAGAGCCTTTAAGTAGAGCACACTATCACCTAAAATAGGGGACAGCAGTGACTTCTTTCCCTGCTCTTACCATTTTATGGCTCTTTAAGCTCTCTTTTGTCTCACCCCACTATTTTCCATGTGGAGGTAATCACAGAGAAAAGCACCTTCTTCCCAAAAGTGCTTTATCATCCCGTGTTAATGAAGAGCCAGAGCTAGACTACAGGTTCACTTCCTCATCCTCCTCTCCATCTCTTTTGCTGTCTCTGCTCATTCAGCAGCTGGGGAGATGTAAGCAACTCCCTCCTTTGTTTACCCCCAGGGTGGTTAAGTTCCTTGCAATTTCTTATCAGATGCCTCTGCTGACTTTACTGGAGAACCCTAGATATGCATGAAGGCACTTCTTGCAGTCAAGTAGGTGATACTTTACCTCCTCCATCATCTGATGCCTCCAGGCTCTGCTGTCTGAGACGATGGCTGCAGCAAAACACAGGGAAGATGAGTTTCAATTGAAAACCCAGAAAAGCATCTTGTTGTGTCCCTTTCCTCCCCACAAGCCTCATAGCCCGTCAAGGGGACAGGTCTCAGGCACACTTAGCCTGCAGACTGATCTTCTTCCATACCCCTCATTGCTGGACTCAGAAGAAATCCCTGTTTAGAGTGCTTAAGCAAGATGTCTTGTACCTGAAACAAACCACTAGGCTGCAAACAGTAGGGCCTGGGATGGGTCTGGGAGGAAAGCAGATACTTTCTACCTTTCCTTCTTTCTGTCATATGGGAGTGACAGAGCCATCACCTACTCCATATCCAGGGAACTATAGAGTGACCAGCCTTGCCCCATCCCAGGACACACGACATGAGTTCAGGCCAGGCTCTACACCCTTCCCAAGTTCCAGATCTTGGTGTGCTGGTGCTTAGAGTCACATGTCCCTTTTTCCATGAGATCAGATTTAAAAGTTATGGAAGAAGTCTCAGCAAGAATGGGAACTTACTCTTCCACTTCTTCTGCATGCTTTCTTCCTGACCTGCGAGGCAAGGAAAAGTTTATGCTTAAAAAAGGCTAGAGAAAATTAAAAACATGCACCTTTCCCTATGTCACCGTTACTGCGCAAAATGGTTCCTACACCAGGTTGGATACAACACATTGCGCCTTTAGAGTTCTGAGTGACCATTAAACCAGTGTAACAGAAAGTCCTTGAGTGCATCAGATTGAAGCATTTGGGTCCAAAACAACAGCCATGCCCAGACACAAAGCCATAATCCCTGTTTTATTAGCTTCTCAGATACTTTTTCATCCCTCTGCCATCTGCAGGTAAAGCTTGCTTCACCTGAAGAGAGAGAGGTGGGCACATTAAGAAATGAAAAAGATGCTATACTTTGTCCACCTACCCCTGAGAGATCAGCAGGTCCTTCCTCCCCCTGGTCATGCATTAAGATTACCTGATTGCCCTTGTAGGTTAGGAGCCCCACCTGAGCTGGCCAAGTTCAGGTCAGACATGCTGTCACTGCAGTAAATCAGGGTGGATCTGGCTGAGTTAACAGGAGTTCATAATAACGGGGGGTGGGGGTGTGAGGGAGGAGGCACTGGCAAATGGCAGTTCCCTTGCTCTCCACTCCAGCAAGCTCAGAAGTAATTCAGTCCCGATTAGGGATGCTTGTTCAATATTCAAAATGTAAAACATGGAGGTTGCTGAACCAGCACTTTGAAAAGTTAATTAAATGCCAGGTTTCTTTTTAGCAGATACTCCATCACTCACTGATTGCTTTGGCCATTTTGCACAGTGAAGTTTCATCTCTATGTATTGGGAATAAATACTCTCCCCTCCCTTGAAGTCAGGGTGCTGTGATGAAGAATACATGGGGCTGTCCCATACCAAATATACTGTCCTAGGACACACCAAGATGTACAAGAAGTGGCTTCATTGTCTTGTGCTGCTCCTTTCAAAGCACTTCCATGAGACGGGATAGGCCTGTCCTCATCTGCTCTCTATTCTAGCAGGTTAGGCTCCTCATCTAGCTCTCCTGTGAGTAATCGACTCTTAGAAGAGGAAGGAGCAGAGCACAGAGGCTGTCTAGCTATGAGGATAAGAGAGCCCCTTGTCTCCACCACTCTCCTTGGAGCTTGCAGTCTGTGAGAAGTTAAAGATTACACTGATCTGAGCCCAGTAATAGCCACTGCTACAGTCAGAACTGCAGCTGTGTAAGTGACATCTGCATCTGGACTCTCAGCTACATCTGCACCCTTCTGTTTATCAAAAGAGGCAGAAGTGCAATGGAGCTGGGGAATTTAGGAAAGAGCTCTTCCAGTGAGGAGTAATTGTCCAGCTCCATCCTTCTCCACAGTGGTAATGCAAAGCATTTTTTGTCGACCCCCAATGTTATGGAGAATGAAAGGGATGGCTTCAGAGAGCCCACCACCAGCTCTCACTGGAGTTTAGAATCTCAGAAGACAGAGATGGAAAGATGATGCAAGATTTATCCTATTTTATCCCTCCCTTCTGCCTTCACAGAACTGCTTCCCACACTCTGTCTTCAGAGCTTTGCCCTCAATGACCTGAAACATCTCAAATGATGGCTTTGCACAGCCTTTCACAGTGAGATAATTTCCTGGAGGTTCAATCTAACCTCTTCTTAGCATGATCTCGGTACTCTTGATAATTGTCCAGCCCCCAAATAACACTCTATTCCTCAGTACTCACACTCCTTACATCTTTGCTCATGTCCTGTCCCCAGGCAGGAGTGAAACCCTCCACGTTTGCACTTCCCAGGAGAGGGTCTCTCCTGCTATCCCTGTAAGCAATTTCTGTTTCTTTTTCCCGAGCTCCCTGTCATGACAGACATCCAGTTGGCCCACAGGGAAGGCAGTCATACGCTAGTCCTAGAAGCAGAGACTACTTCAGTCATGTTCTGAGACTTAAAGCTTTCTCAACTTTCCTTGTTATGTTAGAAAAGGAATTATTCAGGGCAATAAGCAAATACTTCATTATGAAAGAGTTGCACTATATTGGAAAAAATAGTAATTTGGGGTATAAATCCATAAATGAGGAGGGGAAAATAGTTTAATCCCAGAGCCCAGGTGTTAGAACACTCTCCTATCAAACAAGGCAGTTCCTTCCTCTCTCTAAGGCAAGCTAAAGCCCCATGGTCTGCCCCCCAGGAGAACACTCGAGTCCCTACACCACAGGGTCCAAAGGTGGCAGTGGGTGATGCCAGCCTCTCATGCTGAGAGCTTGTCTCATGCTTTATGCAGAGCATTTAAATACCAATGGCACGAGAGCAGGAGCTAGAAATGGCTGTTGTTCTGTTTAGGTGAGACATCTGCTTCCAGTCACCTGTACTAGATATGTTTGTTAATATATGATTTGGAATAGCATTACTTGATGAAATTGGCATTTCAAACCAGCTGATACACTCACAGGTAGAGAACTATCCTGGAAATATAGTATTAAACTTCTGGAGCACAGGAGGGAATTGCATGTTTTACACTTTCTATGTCCTTAACAATTGAGCTAATAGGTAAAGAAAATACTAACCAGACTACTATTTCTTTTCTTTTTTATAATGCTTCCTTTAATTTTGTTTGATGCCAAATTACTTTTTCATTCCTTATTTCAGATCTGGAAAAAAGAATAATCACAAAATAGTTTTGATTTGTGCCTGACCAATCTTTTGCTTTTTCGGCACAACTGCATTACCTAAATCTACCTAAATCAAAGTGACCCTGAGAGAAAAGATAAGCTTTGTCTTGTGCCCTAAGGTTAAAAGCCTTCAAGGGAAATCATTAACAGATCCTCAGAAGGTGCCCTACCTCCAACCCTGTCCATTCCCTAAGCTTAGTGGGGTGCTGAACTGTACACTATTCCTGCAGAACCAGCCACCTGCTTGTCTCTTTGCTCTCCAGGTGTGATGGGAAGTCCCACAGGCATTACACATGAAGTCACCACACTGCTTTAAGCATGGTGGAGATGCTTCCTGAGAACTGGCTCTGCTTATCAATGACAATTGCAACATGTTGACACCAATATTTCATCCTTCAGGAATATCAGACCTGGGTACACAGCATCACCTTCATTCACCACATGGGTACAGCTTTCTAGTGGTGAGTGAAAGAGACGTGGAAGAAACTAGAGTGTAAACTCAAGCCAGCATAGACAGATTTCCTACTCTGCCACTAGAAATGCACTGCCCTGGTTTGCTTGCTTCAGCAGGAGACACAGCCCAGGGAGGGCAGCAACAAGCTCCTACAAAATGAGCAATTATGTATGAACTATAGATATACACACTCAGGTAAGGGCAAACAAAACAACACAATCCTGGGAGCAGTGCTCAGAAGTACATCCAGTCTGCTGTATTATACACCAGCCACCACCCCTTTTTGTGAGACAGCGATACCTCTGTCTTTCATTTCTTTTGATGAGCCCATTGTATCTGGAGGGCCAAAGAACATGGACCGACCCCATCACCTAGACAGCTTCATTTAAACTCCCTTTCACTGCAGGGCTCTCTGTTCTCCCAAACATAAGCAAAATCCCAGAATACTCTGACCCCCTCTCTATTTCAGGATGTTAAATAGCTAAGAAGCTGGGCAGAAGACCCCAACAGATGCCATGTAACTCCTTGTTATGTAACTCCTAGTACAGAATACCTATTTCTCGCTTAGCTGTGTCCTGGAGCAGAGGATATAGATCTGCTCTTGAGTGTCATCTTTGCTCAGTTCTGGCCAGCAGGAATCTCCCTCCACATCAATGAGAGGGGGCTAAACCTCAAATCAGAGCCTTTCGCCCACACCCCTCTAACGTACAGCGGAGCTGCCTTGGAGCTGCCTGCAACTTCTGTGCCAAAGGGTGAAAGGCAGTTGTAATGTAGACATCATTTCTGTTAAGCTGTTTCTTTCTCATTTAATGGACTACCACGGAGATCTAAATGGAGATAAAGTAGCAGGGCTCAGAGAACAGCCAGGATGCTATCTTTATGCAGCATGACAATGTGCAGTGGTTAATTAGACACCGTTAACCTATTTTAGCAGGGGACATAACTGGGATGAATGGGGGGAAATGTCCTTGAAATCTTTTAATGTCCACAGCTCATGAGAACTCTAGAAGCACCTGCACCCTGTGCTGAGCCACAGCCAAGCGCCAGGAGGCCAGTGTGCAAGATCTGAGGCTCTTTCCTGTGTGCCCAGGAGGTGTGAGGGCCAGCAACACGGCTAAGGAGCAGAGAAGCAGTCACGGTGCCTTGTGAAAACGACCGCTAGGGAGGTTGGGCAGGAACGCCCTGTCCTGTGGCGGGGGCGGCAGCCGACGGAGAGAGCGGGCCAGGAGCGCAGGCAGCCCCCTCGCCCGGCCCAGTTGCCCTCTGCCCGGGCGGCCAGGCTCTCCGCTGGAGGCCAGTNCTCCCCGGGCAGCCTGCTGGAAGCATGGCGCTTCCGTGTGACAAGCGGTCCCACCTGCCAGGCGCAGGGGCCGCGGCGTGCGGCTGCAAGCCGAGCTCGGAGGGTATTTCAGGTACTTCACAGGGCCCTGGCAGCGGGGGCGGGATTTCATCTGCCTGCGCGTCAGCATCTTTCCTGGCATGTCTCAACCACCTCTCCTTATGAATCGCGTGGAACAGAAAGCTGCTTCAAGCTGCCGTCTTCCTAAAAGAATGAAATGGGGAAAAAAGGGGAAGTCCTGACGTTCAGCGGCACTTTTTGTTTCGAGAGAGCAGGGCGGCCGAAGGGAGAGCAGAGACAGCCGTGTGCGCAGGAAGCCGCCTCGGCCTCTGTGCGCCCCCCCCAGCGCCCAGGGCTTAGTGCGGCCGCTGGGAGACGTGAAGCCTTTTGTCTCTAGGGCACAGACTGTAATTCAGGTCTAGGCCTGAGGGAGGAGGGGAAAAAAAAAGATTAAAAAGGACTTTGTACTCTCCTGCTTAAGTATGTTTTCAGTGCCCATCACGGCAGTGAGCGGGCGGTGAGCTGCCAGTTGCAGCTCGTTCAATAGCCTAAGGCACAGCCAAGTTACACATCCAATATGACGCACAAGTGTTAACTGATCAGCTCTCCCAGCTTTCCAAGCATGGGCCTTGGTCTTGTTTGTGAGGCACAGGGAAAGAAAACCCTCATCAAAGCTGCATGTAAACTAGAACTGCAGCCCATGCTGGAAAGCACTCTCACAAGGTATCTTCTATGCCAGTGCACCTTCCTTGGGGCTCTGATCAGTTGTTTGCATTTCCACTCCCTCTCTCTGGACTCTGGTAGCCCAGAAAAGCCAGATTTGCTTTCAGTATTCACATCCCCTAAAATCAAGGCAAGTTTTGCCATTGATTTCAGCAGAGCAAGGACTACTATGAGCCTTTATTTCTATCATAGGTTGTCACCTCACAGCCCTCCACTTCCAAGCCCTGGGGCACATGGCTATCTGTACCTCCACAACAGGGTTTTGGGCAGACAGATTCTTTTTAAACTGTGATTGTCCCACCATCCACTTTCTGGCCCCTCACAGGCTCCATGGACCACAGGTTGAACACACAGCCCTAGAGCATGGCACTGGAAGAAGAAGGGCACAGTGATGAGCAGGCATGGTCTGTGGGACAAGGTCTGACAGACACTGTGGCTAGCTGGCTCCAGCTGAAACGAGATTGTGAGTAACTAATCAATCTTGACTAGAAGTGGTGTTTCTCCTTATGTCCTAATACATGAGCTTGTTTAACAGAAACAACAAAGGGGGAAAGCTCTGCAAGCAGTACTTAGGAATCAGCACAAAAGAACAAGCTAACAGAGAGAGTTCATGGGGGTCACTGAACCTCAGCCTACTCACTGCATCGTCCCTATAACAGATGTTCCCAGGGTTCCACCACTCGCTCACTGGTAAAGAGCTGACCAGCAGAGCTGTCCAGAGGTCCCACTGAGCAACAGAAAAAACAACAACACGCAATACAAATTCCTGCTGTGTGGGAAAACAGCGCTGCAGTTTCTAGAGGTATCCACCGCACATCTTTGGTCCCTGAGAACAGAGGCTCCTATCCAAGTGATCACATCTTCAGTCCCCAGTAAGCACCAGGGCCAACTCACACCAAATGGCTCCTGAGGTTACGGGACCGTTTCAGTTTCCACTTAAAGGGAAAAGCACACTTCTGATCCTCATGGTTACACAGAAGAACTGACTGCTAAAGGAGACAGAACCAGAATACAAAGAAAAAGTATCTAAGGTTGGTTGTTTTATTCAAAACCCACAACAGAGAACAAACGTGTGACTCTGAAGTATGGGGCCAAAGACTTTACTTTTTTTAAATGAAAAACACTAGAAAGATCTAGGTGTTTATTACTGAATGGCACCTTGTGCTGTCATCTGAGAGCAATAGCTTCTGAAAGAACATATTTTAAGAACATGAGAACAGTAGAGGGCTTATATGGGGAGAACTGGGGGAGGAGGAAATAGGCCAACCAAATAGATCAGGTCACCTGAGGTCTCTTTCCACAGGTAAACTGCATTAAGCTAGACTTCACAGCCAATTTAGAGGTAACCTACAAAGGCCAGAGAAGTTTTTAGCCTTGGCTTTGACAGATACAAGAGGGTTGCAAGTTGCCTGTGTTCTTCCAAGAGGGTTTTGCTTCTTTAAACTAGGAATATTTGGGACAGCAAGGACAGTATCCTCTGAATTTGCTGGTAAATTCCTCAGAGATGGAGAGAACTAAGGAAGGAAGACACTTTGTCCTAAATCAAACACATCAGACTTCACCTTGAGCACACTCTGACACCTCAGGAGCTTACATGGACTTGTTACCAAATATGTTACACTCCTGTTCCATTTCTGTCATGAAGGATTCATTTTCTAGGGGAGCAAGAGGCTACAATCCTAATAGTTCTTCCATTGCTCAGTGTCTTTCAGGAAAAAGTCAAAGAAAACATCACCAACAGATTAGAAATAAACAGAAATCCAAAAATTCAAAAAAATGCAAAAAGGAAAAGGAAAAAAAAAGCCCAACTCTTTTTCCAGGCTTCTCTGGGCACTGCAAAGGCACAGGAATGGGCACAAATCTAGCATTTTCCCTTTGCGGGAAACCCTTGCAAGTCACACAAGCAGGATTAAAAGGAAGAGAATCCCGCATCGCAGTCATGGTACTGAGGGATTCTCAGGTGACTCCTCTCTTTTAGGGACCTTCCTTTTTCTGCCAGTTATCTTTACTGAGTCTAAACAGAAACACCAAGGAGAGCTTACCCCCTCAATGACATGGAGGGACAGGAGGACAAGAGCCTGTTAGCATTCCTGGAACATCCAGCCTATTAAAAGCAAAAAGGAAAAAGAGGGGGAGGGAGAGAGAGAGGGAGGAAAAAACCCACTCTGGGCCTGCACACTGCAGTTTACCGCCATCTTGATGTCCTTGATGCGTGCTGATGGCATGGAGGCGGCTGGCACCAGATCAGCCCAAGAGTAGGAATGAGAGGCCAATGGAGATTTATGTGAGGAGAGTGAGATGGACAAGGTAAAATTGTCAGGAGGAGTTGTTAGAAAGTAAAATATATTGTGACAATTCCACTCCTGCCGTTCATCAATAAACTGACAGATCATTTAGTGTCAATTAGGAGTGATAGATGGACAAGTCCCCATGATCCTGGGCCAAAATTAATGGCTGGGAGGGAGAGGGTGATTGAAAATGACGGCTGACATTGAGAGGAAAGTCCTGAAGGTCCCCAAGGGGCCATTACTTGCCTCATTCCCTTGCAGATCAATGCAGGGACAAACCCAAAAACAGACACTTCAAGACAAAACTTAATCAGACTTCCTTTTCTTTCTTCTCCTTCTAAGTTGTGCCCCCTCACTTTGCAGCCTTGATCCTTCATGCCTATACTCTTCACATCATTGAGGATATCCACAGATGACTGCAAGTTGCAGAGTGAGGCTGCTGTCTTCCCCACAGCCAGGAGCCTGGCTCCACTCCTAACATGGCAGTGTCACAGGGAAGCTCAGCCTGAGATTTACCTCTACACTGCTTGACAGAGGGCAGAAGCAATGACACAAGCTTCCCCATACCATGTCAGATAGAGAAACTCATGAGCACTTTACTACTCCCACTTGCAAGACAAGGATGGCTAGAGCTTCTATAAACCAGGCACTCTCACGGGTCATTTCGTATAGATACAACACAGGATAGTTTAAGTCTGTATTTTTGAAACAGGAGGTTTTTAACTTTACTTACCTCTAGAGACCTTGAATCATAAAACTCCTTAATATCTTAAATAACTTTCCTCCAGCTCCAGGGTGCAATCTCACCATTGCCCACCCTCCAGTGCCCTAAATGATATCTGCAAAGAGGCTGGCTTACGCTGCTCTAAAGGTCACCCCGACTGCATCCCCTTCCTTCCTACAGGCCAGTAATATTCGCCTTCTTGTTAAATGCATTCCTGGATACTATATCACCACTTCTGTTCCAAAATACTTCAGTATGGTCATTTTCCTAAACAAGCTTTGATTACTCCAACTCTGTATGACCTTGATAGGTCAGAAAGGAGAATTTTCAGCTGTAGCTGAAGCACCTGTTGCTAAACTGCCACGATCTCTGTAGAAGAAAGGAGGTACATGTGCAGGCAATGGAAGGGACTTCCTAATGAAAGCAACACTTGTGTTTGTTTGCAGAGCCACCAGAAACCAGCTAGGTTTACTCCACAACAACTCTAGCTCCTGCCTGTAGAACTATGAATTTTAAGGGGCTAACTGCAAGCCCAAAGGGATCAAGGACCCAAGCAAACTGGAAGTGTCCTGAGAAGGAAAGAAATAAAGAGACTAATAAGGAGAAAAATGGAAGAAATTCTATAAGGAAAGTCAGATAGATGAGATCAGCAGAAGCCAGAATTAAATAGATCCTGGATGCAACTCTCCTTTGTCAAATCCTTACCAGTATGCAAAACTGAGTTCCCTTTTCTTTTTCCCATCAGCAGGCACTTTTGTGTTTCTTCCTTCTGATGCATGAGGTAGCCTGACAATAAACCTTTACTTTGCTTGTGACAAGTGTCAACACTGATGTCATTAAGGATATCAGCAAGGTGTTAAGAATGGCACTTGGGCTCCATCCAGTGGTTACAGAGCTGCTTCTGCAGCAAATGCAGCTGTAATTACTATTATTTATTTAATCTCAGCAGGGTACTAGGCCCCAAGGGGCTGCTTGGGTTCTTGGCTGGACCCCTTTCCTCTAATACTGGGACTAGAATATTGCTGGGGCAGCAATGGGACTAATTCTTCTCTCCGAGTGCAAACTTAAATAAATACAGCAGATTCAGGCGCAGCTGGCCCTGTCAGTAAGGAAAAAAGATCTTCTATCACTACTTTGCACCATTTATTTGCTGATTGCAGAGGACCTGTCTGAGGGTTTGCTCAGACACTTGCCTGCAGTCCTCATCATTATTCAGATTTACAAAATGGGACTCCTAGCAATGACAGATGTTCTACAGAAGTACTGGAAGTCCGGAATAATCTTTCCATGCTTGACTTTTGAAAACTTACCAGTAAAAGACAGCTTTTTGATAGTTTTCAGGAATTTAAATACCTGACACTTGTAAACATTATGGGAACTCGTTATAAAATACTTTATCTTATTTGCACACCATTTGTGCAAAATAATTTCAAAACTAATTACAGGTTGGAAAAGTTTAAGAGCCCTCTTCCTATGTTGCAACAGTCTGAGACAGCAGCAGTCTGATGGAAAGAATCAGCAAGATGGTGAGAATATTTGCAAGTTTACCTAGGTATGACAAGAGCTGGGCAGGGGACTAAGCTGGTAAGGGACTAAGAATCACAGAATTGTTTTGGCTGGAAGAGACCTTTCAGATCGTCAAGTCCAACCACCAACCCAGCACTACCAAGTCACCACTACACCATGCCCCTCAGCACCTACATGTCTTTTAAATACCTCCAGGGATGGTGACTCAACCACTTCCCTGGGCAGCATGTTCCAGCACTTCCAGAGAGACCAGCAAAGGTAGAAAAACAGAGAAACAGGTTGCAAATTAAATTCTACTCTAACATGTGCCAAATGGAAACAAAAAGAACAACTTCAGGTGATCACATTTACATGACTCTGAACTAGAAATACAGCAGAAAAGAGTTTATCCCCGTGGGAAAAGCAACAAATGTGCAGATGAAACTGACTGAATCTGTCAGAAACAGAACTAAAAGCTTAGACCTCAAGTAGTAAGAAAATAACACAAAATAGCTGCAAGATCACTGCAGAAGTGGCTGAAGTATCCCATCTGACCAACAGTATTTTTACACAATACAGCAACGCTAACTGCAGCCTCTCTGCTCAACTTTCCTAAGTAAAAAGAAAAAAAAAAAAATCACAGATTTCAGCATTGTCAGTTCTGAAAACCAAATTACTTAAGGCAGTACAGGTCCCAGCTGTAGGCTCAGTTACACTGGCATAGAAGTGCTTATACCTACATCAGATATATCAATAGAAGCATGTTATTCTAACTACATCTACATCAGTGAAATTGGAGCAAGTTAACTCGATGAGTTTCCAAACTGACTCAAATTGGTTGAAAGGCTGTGGGGAGATAGAGCCTGAGAAAACAGAAACAACAAAGCTACACCAACATCGGTATGACATCAGCCGATGACTCAGACTTTTCACATGAAAGCTTTACTCTGGGATGTGTCACAAAGACTGCCTTACAGGCTAGCATCTCAGACTTTTTTTAAGGGAGAGAAGGAGAGAGATCATCTTGGGGAGAATACACAGCTGAAAAAAAGAAAAGACAGGAGAACTAGTTGTACTAGTTCTAACTCACATGACTAAAGAAAGTGAAAATAAACCTCCCCTTCACAAAATTTATTCAATAAAAAAATCTTAATACAAAGCAAAAGAATACTGCCAGATATGAGATGATATTGTATGCATGACTGAGCAAGGGGCACATCTTTATCTCATGTCCCATTGTGCAGGGTTTCACTGGTAGAAAGGTCTGCAGCCCTCCATCTCCTGTTCTGCTTCTTCAGCTGAATTGCAATCCAGCCTCATAGAAGCATTTACTCCAGACACCTGCTATATCTGTAAACCATGCTATTAGGATGCTGGAGAAGCACCACTGATAGCTACTGCTCCAAATCTATCATATGAGGCTAATGTCAAACAATGGAAAATATCCTAAAGTAGCACATGACAGTGTTGTTACATCAGGAACCTATATACTGTCCTTCAGGGCACATTAGGCACAGCCCTGAATAACTGTATTACCTCCAATCTAGTCCTTCACCTAGCCAACAATTACATAATTTATTTTTCCTAAACAACTCAATTCACCCTTGTTCTCTGCTGTCACATTTACATAAAGCTTCTGCTGGGTCCTACAAAGATCCAGGATAATTGGTGGCATTTTTTAATAACCCTGCAATGGGTGCACCTTTGCAATAGCGACTTCTAGCTTCAGTCAGCCTATGAAAAATACCATTATCAGTACTAAACTGGAAAGGAACAGAAGGAGTTCAGCAGGAGATCTTCATTCCTTTGCTTTACTCCAGTCTCCAGATTTTCCACTGAGTTACTCTTCAGAGACAAACAAAGTGATATTTTTTCCCAGAAAAGTACTGGTTTCCAGAAGGGCTACTCCAGAACATAGAACACCTTTCTCACCTTCCAAGAAATACTGACTGTAACAGGTTTCTGGACGTCCTCTCCCATTCTCAAGGTTCCAGAAAATACGTAACTTTTCCATAAATAAGAGTGCCTCAAAGTATATATCTAGACATATATATTCTTACTATAGGTCTTAATGTGCACAGGCAACGTCAGACCACTCCGTGACTGAGCCCTTCAGCTCTGTGAATAGAAAATACAACACTAGCGTAATTTTACAGCTTGAAAAATAACAAATAACTTGAAACCAAGTCACCTCCTCCCAGTCTGAACTTTTTTTAGTTTTCATACCTATTCTATTACTATGTCCAGATACTTCCTTTCCCTTAGGTGTCCTTCATAAGCATCAGGCTTCTCCAACCTATAGTCTGTAATTTGTATACTTTTTTCCTCCTATCTCTTCTTGCTGACCATCTCCATCCATCTGCATTATACCATAACCCCATACACATATAAACATTGACAAATTTCACCTTTACTGCCAAGGCCGATCACTAAATCCTGAACTGTTCATTGCATTCTTGTCAGTGGGGCACTGTCATGTGTCACTCCCCTGGAAAGGACGCAAGCAGTCAAATCAATCCCCCGAGCTCCTGCATTGTTTAACATGCTTATTACATTCTCGACTCCTTACAGTTACTGTACCAGGTACGGAATACACTGCCTCTGGCAGACAGTGACACGTACACAGTTCTGAGCCCTACCAGGCCAATTTATAAAGAGCATTAGCAAGTGGAACCAAGCAAGAGCAATACTTCAAATGTTTTGAGGGAGTTACAATGATACTGAAGACAGAAAACATCTGTAAGATCCAGAAAAAACACTGTTTCGATGTCTCAGACAGCAAAGCCCAACTAGTGATGTTCAGTTAATCCATGCCTAATCCCCTCTTAATATGGAAAGAGGCGAGGACTCACTTGGTAGGCGCCAGTACAGGATCATCTGCCCAGCCTCCTTGACGGCGTGGGGGTTTCGGTGGTGGACCCTTTAATAAAGAAAAGAGACACGTTACAGCCAGCTCCAGTCAAGGCAAAGTCGAGCCAGTTCAGACACCAGGTCCACACATACTAATATAATACTTTACCAAATAATAAATGGAGAGATAGTGTTTAAAATGCTCTTTATTCATAAAATAAAAGAAAAATATTGCAAGACAGGTTTTTAAGTATCTCTGTAAGCAAAAATTGCATCACTCTAATTAGTATCTTGACAAGTTTCAGGTCTATGTGCCTTTGACTTGTCCCAGACAAGCAGTACGGTAGCAGACTGATTCACAGAGAATGCGCTCTCCTGGCAAAATATCATTCATAGAATCACAGAATCATAGAATGTGTTGGGTTGGAAGGGACCTTTGAAGGCCACCTAGTCCAACCCCCTGAAGTGCTGGGGCCTGAGTTGTGGGCCCCAAGTTGGAGTTGACCTGTGAATGAGTCACAACCTAGCAGAATGTTTTGTTTCTCTTATTGGCTTCATGGTCCAGAGGCAGAACCTGGTCCACCTGTGCCTCTGTGGCTCTACCCTCACTCAGGTGGTTGTGGTTGGGGTGGTGGGTGAGGCCAGGACTATAGTAACCAGGAGTCAGTTAGGCAGAGGAGCTTTCTGTTGGGACTGGTTGCATCTTGCTGAGCTCTCTCAGTGGTGTCCTTCCATGTGAAGGGCCACTGAGGGAGCCATCTCTGTCCATTATGTCCAGCAGGTAATGTCAACACCACAGTGGGCAGCCAAGGAGCTGGGCCCACAGGAACCTACAGCAGGAGGTTCTGAAAGAAGACTTCTGAGAGGATGTTGCTGAGTTCAGTGTTGGCCTGTGTGATCAGACAACTGATGGCAGCATAAAATGATGATGGCTGAACCTGCACAACACCCCCCTACAATAAGCAGCAACATCTCTACCTAGGTCAGGTTGCTCAGAGCCCCATCAAGCCTGACCCTGAATGACTCCAGGGATGGGGCCTCCACCACCTCTCTGGGCAACCTGTTCCAGTGCTCAACCAGCTTCATAGTAAAGAACTTCCTAATGTCTAACCTAAGTCTACCCTTTGCTAGCTTAAAACCATTACCCCTTGTCCTGTTGCTACAAACCCTTGAGAACAGATCTCTCCCTGCCTTCGTATAGGCCCCTTTCAGGTACTGGAAGGTCACTACAAGGTCGCCCCCAGAGCCTTCTCTTCTCCAGGCTGAACAACCCCAACTCTCTCAGCTTGTCACTGGGAACTTGTTCACTACTGCTGCCCACATTTCAGTGGGCGGTATCACATGTTATATCTTTCCTAGTGTACAAGTCAGCTCCTTTAGACTTCTTGGTTTAGACAAGAAACTGTTCCTAAAAACTGTCTGCTTTTGTCCACTGCCTAGAATAGGTGAGATGCCATGTTCAGATACCGCCAGCCATACCTAACACTTCTGAAGCCAGTTGAGATGAATCCCACCACTGCCACCACTGAAATGCTAAAGGGGAAGTTCATCTGGAGTTTAAAGACACTCTCTGCTATTTTCTTGCATTGTCTTGTGTGGCACTCTGCTGTGCGGCAAGAAAAAAAAACTGAATCCAGCTTGGGGCTCACGATGAGAATTTTCAAATAAGAGGGCTGTGAATTCCCACTGTGGGAGCAGCCTGTTGCATTCTGCAGTTTTGGGCTTGGTTCCCCCTGCCTGAAGCACCTTGTTCAGCAGTACCTTCAATGTTCTGCATGACAGGCAGTGGTGAAAGCAGAAGGGCAAGGTGAACCCAGCGGATGAATTTCAGTTTATATAGCACGCAACAGACGGTGCCCAGTAAAGGATGGGTTACAGGGACCTGTGAAGGGACCATCATGAAAAAGGATGATGGGGTAAAATATGTCCTAAACAGTGAAAAACAGTAACTGCAAAGGAGTCTAAGGTGGAGCAATGGGGCTGGGGGGACAGGTGGCTTCCGCAGCTTTTAGTAAGAAAGGGAAGCTGCCTGACTCCTGAGGATTTCTGACTTGACAGCGGTGACCTTCCATGTGTGGTGGGGTCAAACCTGAGTCAAAGCCAAATTACCTTTTGCCACAGATGAGGAAGGGGTTGAGCTAACCCCTGATTGTAGGGGTCTCTCACGTTTATTTCTTGAAGCAGAAGAATTGTTTTTGAGTGTGGGAAATTAAGAGACCTTGCCAGGGGCAGACGCTGCCTGCTGCAGGGAGGGGGCACGACCCTGCATAGCTCCCTGATAGGAGCAAAAATAGTCATCCTCCAAAAATAAACAGGGAGCAGGAATGAGGCAGGAGCTGCAGTCCCAAAATACCAGCTTTCTTCAGCAAAGGGAGCACAGGAGGGCAGAGGGACAGGCAGGGAGCGTGAAACGCAGGAAACAGCCTCCTTATATGGGCTCATCCGCAGGGGACAGAGCTCAGTCGACTGGAATGACCATGTCACAGAATGTGAAGCCTTCAGGGGCCAAAGTGAATGGAGTTTTCTGATCTTTAAATGATTCCCCCAGATTCTTAAGATGCCAAACCAGAGAAGAGGCTACAGTGCCAAAAAAGGAGCATTTTGAAGTCAGTTATCTGGACACACCCAGAGCCCAGGAAAAAGGGGAAAAACACACCACATATGGGCGTGCATGCCCACATAAACATCCTTATTCCCATTACACACACCCCTACCTCAAAAACCCACTCCCTCCCACATGGATCCTTTCCATGCAAAAACCCCTCCTCTCCTCACACCATCCCTCTGATAGCCAGCAGGCTGTTCCCAACACACAGGCTCACAACTCCTTGCAAAGGTGCATGAAGTTAGATAAATGTCACTAAAGAACCTGGGCCATAAGTCTGCGGGAAAATGCATGATCTCCAGGGCATTCCAATGCACCTGCAACTTAATTCCCTCAGCATCAAAATGAGCCTTCAGATACCAATGTTACAACATCTTCCCATTGATTGTACACACCAGGCAACACTGAATGTCTTTCAGACTCTGACAAACCCCTCACACCTACAGGTCTTTTATTCCTCTTGCAATAAATCAGGTAATTCTTTTTGAACTGCCTACAGGAGCACTAACAACAGGAAAGGCAATGTTAACTGTCAGCTGAGGATAAATAGCTTTTCTTTGTTAGTTGTCTGGAAAGTGCCACGTGCACTTTTGTCAAGTAAATAAACATACCTTCATATACTTTCACATTTCGAAAACCTCAGCATAATTTACAATTGAGAATGCAATGTCGTGCATTGCCATAATATGGTGACAGGTAAGGATCCTGCAGTAGCAAGCAAGAGCTGGAGGCAGAAAGTGGGAAGAACATCAACCCCAGAGGGAACAGAGCAGAAACAGAGGACATTGTTCTTCTGTAATGAAGCAAATGTGCTAAGCACAACTTTTTGGCAAAAAAGACTGGGGCTTTAAATGATCAGAACTTGTTGATACCTATGTGTTATATCTTGGGCAAGATGCTTATATATGTTTCCAAATGCAAACCTAAGCTATACACCCAAATGGTTTGGTGTTCCACCAGCTCCTGACTACAACTTTCAGGTCTTGCTGCTCAGTCTCTTCCACAGCATTAACCAACTACTTGCTTGCTGGGGTTTGCTCTTCCACTAGCTTTTGTCAGTTAAGTACCTCCAGAAGATTTTCTCTACCTTAGTTTCTGCAGATAGTCCTCTTTTTTAGGGAACATTGCCATGGTCTGAGCTTTTATTTTATTATTTCTCAGAAATTCAGTTCACCATTTTTGTGATGGCACTTTTCCAGTATTTCTCAGGCCACCTTCCTTACCAACGCTTTCATACTACCACTGTTTTATCTCTCCCTTTGAAAAATGACTGGCCTGAATTCCATCTTGCCTGCATTAAAGTAGAAACTCTACCACCTTCTTTATCTGTAGTCAGGGCCTTCCTTATCACAGAGATGTAGAATTCTGATTTGGCTTCCCCATTAAGGCAGAAATTTCCAAGCTACTTGTCAGATCATGTCTGCAAGTTTTGAAGGTGCTAGCTGAATGTTGCCTCCCTCATGGAAGCAACTATCCTGTGTGTCTCTGGATCCTGAGGGTCCAGCAAAGTTTCTTTTAGGACCTACCACAACACAGGCAGATTACAAACACAGTGGGTCCCTCAGATTCTCAGATGGGTCTGGAAATATGGATTAATTTACCTTCAACAGCATGACAACTCCTTTGAAACAGCAAGCGCTCTGTGCAGGGAAGCAGGGACTCAAGTGACATTGACAGCGTGCAACAGAGGACACACAATTTTTCTGTCATGTAATACAACTCCTAAAATGCATTGGCTCTATGTTCTGTCCAATATACAAACACGGTGAGATTTTAGACAGTATGTGGGTCCCTTGTTTTTATCCAATATTGACCATGGAGCAGAAAGAAAGAAGTATGGCCAGTTTTAAGCTTCCTCTTTTCCAGCAAGTTGCATGAGAAGAAGCAAATCTCCACAAACAGACCTGGTGAGTTAGTTTTGACTGCTGCCAGTTAAGGAGCCAAAAGTCCAATAGCCCCATTGCTTCCAAGCAGCCACATAACACTTATAATCTATACTGATCTCTGAGCATATATGATATCAAAAAGGCCTCAATTCCCAGATCTATACAAGCCTCAGCTTTTTGCAAAGAACAACCCATCTCTGCTAGCCCTCTTTATCATGTCCACAGATGGTTCAAGTAGTGCATCTAATTTTAATGAATACCGTCCATGGACTTCTGCACGTCTTAAATAACAGAAAATACTGGATTGCCATTTCATCCAAAGACTGCCCTTCTTCCTGGTCACTGACCCTCCTTTACTAGGGAAAGTGCTACTGACACAGAAAAGGTTCTTGGGGGGCTTCAAATATTCTCTGTCATCTATCACAGCAGGTAAATAAGCAGCCCATATTGTTAAACAGCTATCAAGAAGTTGTTCCCTAAACCAGCGGTCAGCTATCCAGTCAGCTTACAGGTGCACCTGCTAGGAAAGCTGTCACACTGCAGCATTTGGCACCTTAACCTGTCTCAAGAGTTACTGCTTTCCCCTGCATGAAAACAGTGAAGCAGCACACCACAATCTGATTCTCTGAGCAAGGCGTTAGCAGGTCAAATCATCTCACAACCTACAGTTACAGGGAAGTGCCCCTCCAGCCCTCCCAGGCTGGAACTTCTCGCAGTTTGCTACTACCTTGTGCCACATACTGTCAGACATGTTCCTATTCATCTCTACCACTTCCACAGTTCTTTTGTTGCCTGTTCACTCAAAGCATGAATAAAAGTGTGGGGAAGAAAAGGAAAAGCTTTTAATATATTTATTTTCGATGGGATTGTCCCTCATCAAAGGGTGTCAAGCCTTCAGCAAGGCAGCCAAGCAGGGAGGATACTACTAGAAAGGCTGGGAAACATGGCTGACTAGAAATGCTATTTCAGTAGATGTCATCAAAAGGCTTGTAGATAAGCTCAGAAAGCTCAAAATAACTGTCCCGCTGGCCAGCCACTTGGGGTGCTCAGGACAGAAGGAGCACAAGGCCTTGGGGAGCTCCTGGCCAAGGCAGTGCTGGGGCTCACACGGGGGAAGTTGGCCTAATTAGGGAACAAAAGTTCAGCTGCATTTTTGAGATTCCTCCTGGAGAATCTGGCCAACTTCCAGCTGAGCAGTCCCCAGGAACAGTCTGGGAGTCCAGCATTTCTACAAGCAACCAGAAGACCACTGGAAAAAAGAAGCAATCTCTGTAAAATAGAAGCAGGTAAAAAGCCAGTGCTTCCTTGGATGCTGGTTCCCTTTGGTGGAGGGTGTTTATCAGCATAATCCAAGAATCCAAACAGATGACAGAAATTCAGGGACGTGGAGGGACAAATTCAGCTCAGCCCAGGACAAACATGTGAATGGGAGGGCATTCACAATGTGTAAGAGCTACAGGAAATTCTGCCTCAGAACCCTCCCAGGTTCTCAGAGATGCCAGTTGCTTCAAGAGCTGTCTACTGCCAGTCCACCCCACTCCCAATTGCATGCCTAGGAAGGCAAAACCCTGGCAACATGCCATATACAAAATAAAGCTAGCCCCTGGTGAGGGCTCTTCTACAAGCTGAAGATCACAGGGAAGAACAGGACGCTAGAGAAAAACAACGCAGTCAGACTATAAAGTCTTTGGAAATAGGAAATTTTTGTCTCAGCTACACAGCAATGCTTTCTAGATCTTACTGCAATGCAAGCTGTAGATACAAAAAGGGCTGTAAGGGTCTCTGCATTACAATTATACACGACTTCTTAGGTCATAAACTCTCTGAACTAGAGTGGTTGGACTGTGCCTAAACCACTGTGATTATTTTTACACAAATAAGGTCCCCCAGTAAGCACCCTGCTGAGTGCAGCCAGTTCTGGGATCCTCAGTCACCTGTTCTAAGTTTCAAGGGATGTGGGGAAGACCACCTGGGGGGGTGGCTGCTGCACAGATCCAGACCAGACCAGAAAATGGAATGAGAGTTTGGAGCTGGGTGCCAACCACTGTGCAAGGGTAAGAACTGGGTCAGGAAAATACCGCTCTGATTAAAGGCCCTGATCATATCAAGCCCCAGGCCACGTCTACACCACAGGTGCAGACACACCTGCAAGCAGGACCGGTGTGAGTCAGCTTCAGTCTGGAAACAGTCTAGCTTTAGGTATTTCTGGTAACCGAGCTGGTACCTCCCCAGGTAGCGTGCAAGTTGTTTCTCACCAGGGGATCTCTGCATCATTTTGCACTGTATTTTAGGATGCAAATAACTCAATCCTGCTGAACCGGGCAACCTAGCAATTTAAGTCCACAACTGGCTTCACATTTCAGGTACTAGATTTTTGTGACAGTTGTTCTTCCAACAAACATTCATTGAAAACAATTGTTCTGGACATGTTGTCTTAACCTAAAAAGCAACAGCCCACTTTTCCACCCAAATTGTTTCAAAAGCACTGACAACTAGAACTACAGAAGGACTTGTTTGCCCCCTCTGGAAAGGTCAGATCCTCAAATGCTCTTTCCAGTTGTTGCCTTAAAGCATGTTGTCACTCAGACTTTGAGCGATATAGAGCCACAGAGGTCAGCATCCACCTAGCTAAGAGTCAGAAATCAGATACTCTCCCTGCTTTAGTCCATGAAGGACCCTGAGACTACCTATGGCATGTCTACCAAAACACAGCTAGGGAATGAGGTCCTAGCTGGACTCATTAGGACTGGAACATCTTCCTGCCCAGATGTTGTTGCCTTCAGTTTGAAAGCCCTTCCCTGTGGCCCTGCTCCACTGCTGAAGGCTAGAAAACACAGGATAGAGATGAGGATCGCTCACTGCTAGTGCAGAGATATGAGCTCCCAGAGCTCTCAGCATGGGGCCAAAACTTCATGGAAGGACAGGGTTTCAGACACACTGCAATCCTCAACCACTCTTCGCCATCTTAATAGATCCACAGGCCCATCCTGATATTGTCTACATACTACACAGGCACCTAATACAGGCTGTGGATTTTGCTATGAGGACAAGGCATCGACATCCTCTGGTTGATCTGCATTTAGGAAATCCCCACAGTTCTACTGCATAAAGCCTTAGCCCTCCTTTCGGACAGGGACTAAAGCAAACTAGAGGAAGGAATTCTCCAGTGCCCCAAAGCAAATCTGGGGCAAAGCCAGGAAGTGAACCCAGCAAAATCTTGGCTCGCAGCCACATTCATACTCCTCCTGCCTATTCTTCCCCTGCAAATTAACGGAGTTATTAGGATACACCCTTTATTATACCATTGATCAGCCTTGCAGACTTTGGCTAAATGTCCCACACAGCCTTGGAAGGTGCAGCCAAAGGAGTGATTCAACTGGCAAAAATTCAGATCCAAGATGAGTGGTTTGCCAGGGGATGCAAAACAAGTCTCAGAGCAGGCAGATGGCTGGAGAGCAGAACTGCAGCAGGTACGTTCCCATCCACAGCCCAGATGGGGCTGTTTGCTAGTATTCAGGCAGCCACAAAGTATCTTCAATGCAGCAAGAGGAAAGGGACCAAATCCAGGAAGAGTTCAGATTGTAACACTCAGCACAGCCCGAAGGGAGTTCAGAGAAGGGTTACGTGAGCCATCAGGGGGATGAAGGGGCCAACTTCGGACAAATGATTCAAGAAGCCAAGTATTTCAGCTTGGCCAGCAGTGACTAAGGGAGGGATATACTGCAACAAGTTTTGGATCACACTTCACAATATAAAGTTCCACTAACATAACTGGTTTGGAGGAGACATGACACAATTAACAGAAGTTTGTAAGCATATAGTATTATAAATTACAAGCAGCTTACTGATTAGTTAGATTTCTCAACACTCAGTTAACCATTTTGTTACCCTTCATAGGCATTTACAAATGGAAAAATACTATGAAGTGTGACTGATGCCTAAGAGCATAAGCCTGAATAAAGGGTGAAGGAATTAGCCAGACAAGAGGGGTTTCAAAGCAGGGATCACTTCATAGTAAGGAAAATCTCTTTGCCAGGCACCATTGCATAACATCCCTGAAGCAACAATTGTTCATGTGGAAGAGTTTCATCAGTTTAGTTATTTTAATGAAATTAGCAGCCAGGAGCAAGAAAGTGCCTGTGGCATATGACTAGCCACCACTCAGTAGAGCAGACCTTGGGAATCAATGATTTAGGGCACTGTATGGAGGTGGAATTAGTTCTAGGGAAATGACTGTAAGGACTGGTTCCGAGGGGTATGGGGGTTGAGGGAGTTTAGATCAATTATCACAAAAAATTTATATTGGATAACCAGTCCCCAAAACTATATCATCAGTGGGAGGTCTCTTTGCCTGTTAAATGGAAAAGTGCTCTGGGCATAGTCCTGAACCATCCACCACTGACAAATAAACCCAGTGGATCTTTCCTACAATATCATCTGTAGCACTACCAAGAGAAAAACGAGCTAATCTGAATAGTTTAGACTCCTTGTGATGAGCATACCCTTCTGAGGCCAAAATTAATGAGATGGGTGATACGGGTTTCTTTTCTGGGCTTTAAATTTCACAAATTAATCTCCTATGCTACCAGTACTGGGCTGGTGCTTCAGCAGAAGGAATTAAGGGTACAGGAGAGCATGTTTTAATTGTCCAACATATACAGAGAGCAACTCTAGCCAAACTAACAAATCCTAACTCTGGGAAAAACTAGGCAATACCAATCCCATGGCTAGGAAGAGTGCAAGAGAATTAGCCCAAAGACTTTAACAGGTACGGGCACACAGTTCTCAGGTAGTTCTGAACAGCACCACCCTGGCTTCTAATGCACAATGAATGCTGAGATGTATTTTAGCTTTGCTGCAAGATGAGAAAGCATACGTGTATTCCTTTTCCCTGTATAACAGCAGCCTGGTAAGAAGCACTACTCCCACATTAGCACTCCAGTGCTGGTGCAACAAAAAGAAAAGACTCATAAAAAATACTAAGGCACACATCCTTGCTACTACTGGCTGGCCTTCTCCTCTAGGGCACAAGCAAGACTTCATAATTGCTGAAGACAAGTTTTTATGTTATGGCAGCAAGTTAACCATCCTGGACAGCAAATCTAGGCTGTCAGGTTTTGTACTCTATTAGTTAATTGCTGCCCTGACTTTTAAATGAAAATAGAGTATCCTTCCAACAGCCACATATACATCTGTGACCTCAGAATAAGATGCAGCAGCTATTAAGAGAAGCTGTTACAAAGATAATTTAAAAACCTGTCAGCAATAGGGACAGCGGATGCAGGAAAGGCAGTGCATCTGAGGCAAACTTTGTATTACTCTCCAGTACAAGAGTCCTCTCTTAAGGTAGTCTCCAGACACAGTAATAGGTTAGTCCTACTAGTTCCCTTCAGAGAAGCCAGCATCTACCTAGAAAGCCTCTAGTCTTACATGGTCAACCTTTTCCTCTGGGTCTTCATCCTAGAAGGATCAGGAGGGAAAAAGAGAGAAAGAAGTTAAAAGGAAGAACTATGGAAGCCTGCACAGAAGAGACTGAAGATTGAGATGGATGGCTGTCCTGCAGCACATGCTTTGCGACATTATTCACTTGAATGAAGTACAAAGTTATCTCACCATTGTAAGATTTTGATATCCAGAGTCACTTATACGTATATCAACTGTGATACTATAAAGTAGGTTTGATTGCTGGCAAAAACTTTAGTATGAAAAGCATACTTAAGAAAAAACAAAAACAAACAAACAACAAAAAAAACCACCAAAAAAACCCCAAACTACAACTGCAAGTGAGAACAGACTTAGCTCCTGCTCCCTATAGCATAAGAAAATCCAAATTATTCAGGTGTGTAGACTCTTTAGAAAGATTTCTATAAATAGGCTCTGCAACCATGCCAGAGACCAGAAAAGATGCTGGACCCATCATACTCAGGGCTAGATACTGTAGCAGGCTGCAGCCCCTTTTTCAGGAGCTCCTGTTTCTTAAGGCAACCTCAGAACCTCCATTGGGAGCAGCAGCTGTAGCAGTTTGTGTAAGATAAGTCTAGCTGACAAAAGTGTAAGCTTTAACAGATGAACTTTAGCTAACCTTATACTATAAGGGAGTAGCTTGGTTATGGGGTAGACGACTAACTCAAGGAAAGTAGCCGGTTAAACACCGTGAAAGTTGCAAACTGGTCAAGAACGTTTCTGATGAGCAGACTGCCAGCACCAACAGTGGCAACAACTAGTTGTTAGGCACCAAATGCAAGAAGGAGGCAATTAAGGACCCAGTAACCTCTACGCTATCCTTGAAATGATAGTGTTCAGAATCACTCAAGGAGAGAATCTAGGGTATCGCATGACCCTGGACCAGGAGTATGCACAGGATGGCTGTAAACACTACACTAACCCACCTGACTTTTCTTCTGGACTGCATCATCTCTCCTACGGAACAGGGAAGCCACATGATTAATAAACTGCATATATCTTCGATTAAAGTTATTTGGTATCTGAGTCTACTTAGTGTCTGTGGTCTCATGTAACACTGTAGCTGGATCTGGTGTCATCTGGTCTTATGGTCATACCATGACAGGAGCAGAGGGAAGCTACATGCAGGTTAGGGCAGCTGGGGTACAGAAATGTCTGCATCAGTGTGCAGCATAAATAAAATCAGATTTGCCCAACTGGAAAAATCTGTTGGAAGGGTGTGATCTGTCAGCCAGGGACCACTTGCTCCCACAGCCAAGAGCAGAAAGGCTTCCACAGATCCCAACAAGACCAAAGCTTCTCTGGATGTATGCAGAGCCCAAGTGGTACAGGACTCACAGTAGCATGGAAGGAAATCCAGCTGGACAACACATGTTGGAAAAGCATTTAAATAACCACTTCTCTGAGCAATCTTCCACGTGGATTCACCCTCAGCAATTGATTTGCTGTTGTTTATTCACCTGGGTTAGATAACCAAGTCCTGGATGTCAGCCTAAAGAATCACTGCCAGGAGTGTTTGTAAGCTGGGTGGTAGAAGTCAAAATAGCTGCTTTGCAAAATTCACCTGTGGGAACATCCTTCCAATAGGCAGTGGAGGTGGCCCAAGCTTTGTCTGTCCACATGAATCTATCCTGAATAAGGTATTTTTTACAGCACAGAAATGCTGACTTTTAAGCTATCACCCAAGGACCACAACTACATAGGTAAGCTCACCAATATCAGGTAGGACAAGAGAAGAAATACTTTCAGAAGTGAAAGCACAGAGACTCTCCTCCAGCTTTTCTGAAATGCAGGGAAGAGGACCAGAAAGGAACCTAGATGATTTCTGGGCAAACCCTGGTACAAAGTGAAAGTGATCTTGTCCTGTCTGGGTGGAGATATTCTCCTGTGTGGACATAGCCTGGAAAACCCTCATCCTTTAGGCTGACATATTGCCTATTAAAGCAGTCTCCATTCAAAAGAGCTACAAAGTGCTGACAGAGAGACACTGACAACATCATATTGTGCTTATAAGAGGTAGAAACCAGCAAAATCTTGAACAAGGTCCCAAGGGAATCCCTTCCTTGTAGGATGAAGAGAAAACAGACTGCAGAAGCAAGCTAACATTACAGCATTTTTGCATACTGATTTCATACAGAACAGCAAAGAGTTCACTCCTGCTGAGAGGAGACACAGAAAAGGAAAAATTTGCTGATACATTTTTGAAGAAGAAAAAAAAAAAAAAAAAAGGCTCTTCCACTCAGCTTTCCAATCAATCTCCTCAAGAGCTCCAAACCTGGCCAAACAGCTTCTTTTGGTCAATGTCATCAAGCCAGTCCTCAGGCGGTTTGAAGCAGTGTTAGAGCCAGGAAAAAGGTTTGACTTTTATTCCACAAGTGTCCAGAAGTCCTGGTAGGATGGGATAGCAAAGATCTTCAACAGATCTCATTATGTGATGTACATCTCCCATTACACAAATAACATGACCAGCTTGAGTTTGTCCCATTTTGTCAGAAACTTGATAGCATCAAGATGAGTAAAAAGTAACAAACACATCAAGCCTGGGGATGAGAAAGACCTTCCAGTGGAACAAAGGGTACCCCTCTGAAAATGAATGTTTGAAATGCAGAGTTCTGGCATGCAGCAAGCACATTTATCTCTAGGAATTCCCATTTACAGCATATTCCCCTGGGTGCCCAAGAAGTGCCCACCGATTTGCCAAGGAGATCTAAAGGCCAGGAACACGTACAGCCACTGCTGCAGGAGGATGCTGACTGCATCAATTACAGCAAATAATCATGTTCCTTCTTGCCTCATTAAATAATACACAGCTGCCGTGTTGTTTGTTAGTACTTGTACTCCTGAAAAGGCAGGAATGCTCTGTATGTGCGATGGCAAGCTGCAGGCTTTGTGACCCTTAGTGAGCCCCTGGAGGAGACAGAGGTCTAAATCTGAAGGTAACGCAGAGACTTCCAGACAGAAATGGGAATTACCAAATGGAGTTTTGGGCAGAGCAATTACAAAGACACCACTGTAGTTAAGGAACTTACTGTGGGAGATATATACACACAACAGGCATTGAAAAGATACTAAGACACTGTTTGCATAGCGCTTGGGGGAAATACATTAGGCCACAAGGCACAAAAAATTGTGGTTGTGCCCTAGGGAAGGAGGCTTTAACAACACATTTGTGAGAGAAGAGACACAACTGAGATGTACGATCGTTTGGAGTCTCCTTCAGAAGACAGAGTCCAGGACAAGGAGAGATCAGTAGTAATCTGGCAAGATCTTTGCTCCAAGTCAGATGATTTGCCTATTGACTTCAAAACAGAGATCTTTTTAATTATGTTAAAGGAGTTGTTCAGCCCTCAAAGTGAATGTCCTTGTAATAAGCCCAGATGTCAAAACATGGATAGACAGGTACTTTTTGCTTCCTTCAAGCAAGCTGCTCTGACCAGAAAACACTTCCTGGATGGTTCTCAGTGCCATGAAAAGACCAGAACAATACCACAAATGGTATGTTCATACCAGAAACTTGAGCTGGATGGAAACTGAGTCAACTGATATGGAATTAAAGAAAAAAAGTCAAGGTGAATCTTAAAACAGTTTTAAAACCCTGAGGAACTACCAAGTGCAGAATCACCATCTTGAACGCACGTGAAGGTGTGAATATGGCAAAGGTTTAAGGCAAACCCCTTTGAATTCAAAATCAGTAAGAATAAAACCTCCCAGGCTGAAGTTAACTACCTGGGGCCTCCTTCACTACTGCCAGTTCCTGAAAAAAGTACTGGGATTTTTTTTAATCTTGCAGTTCTTTTGGGAAGCTTCCTTGAAAAGGTTTCAAGATGACCAGATGGCTGAATGAGACATCCATTGTAACAGCTGGCCCCACCACCTGGAGGCAAGCCAAGGCCAAGCTTCCAGAAGAGTAAAAGGTGATTGCCAATCTATGGTGAAGGATAAAACACTATTAGTTCTGTTAAATGCTCACTTTGGTATCAAATATGATCGTGTATAAGAAACCTCAAATTCTGGAGCAAAGGAAAAGGCTGAGGATTATTTATAGTGGATTTTGTCTCTTCTCCAGTAGCTCCAAGGTTTTCAGTTAACAGCAACATTTAGCAACAAAGAACTGTCTGAAGGGAGACTATTGACACAAACGTTTCTTCCTGGTGGTTAAGATCCAGTAATAACATATTTGAATCTTTTAAGGCGTGGAAGGCCTCACCCTTCTGCTGCTGAAAAACTCACTGCTTTCAAACAGAAGATGGCAACTATTTCTTAGTCCTCTCCAGAGGTGCCCAAGGCCTGGAGCCTTTATGACCTCTTCCCTATTATAATGACTACAACGTGAGACACCAAGTGCAACTGCAGTTAAGTTACTGTCAGGCAGCTGTACCCCTACATAACACACTGGACTCTTTCTAACCAGGGCACTGGTCCATGAACTAGGTAGGATGGCCAGTTGCAGTAAGAGAACAATCTGAGAGTGAACCACCCTGATATGGAGGCTAGCCAACAATTACGCCCACTTAAATCACCACCTGGTTTCTTTAATACTTTCTCTACCTATGAGGCACATGATTATTTCAATTTCTTAAATTACACCTTCTGCAAACTTATGGAATCCCTGCTCAACTCCTATTGCACATCCAAGAAGAAGAGAATGCATAGGTGGGAGATAATTCTGTTACACCTAAAAAGAGAAAAGAGCATACTTTCTCCAAGAAAAAAAGCAACCTGTTCTACAAGGCATTATTGTAAGCTAAACCATAACAGTGTATTTTCAACAGCATTGCAGGGACTCCAAGGAAATATTCCCCACAAAACCATGTCAGCACAAATGGCTGGGACACAACTACTCAGTGTAATAGGAGAGTTTTGTCACGGCACAGAGGATCGGGGAGTAGCCACTCACAAGACAGAGCGTCCCAGGGCTCTGAGCACAGCAGCCTGAAGCACAGTGGGTGCCATGGTGGCCAGCAGGCCAAAGTGGGTTTGTAATTTAAAAAGAACCCCAGAATATGTTATGCTAGACACCACAACTGGCATTGCAAAAATCTAAGTATCATCCCATTTAAACAAATATCATTGTCAATAAGGTGGAAGACTGATGACCCTTTTGTCCACCTGAAGGTGTCAGGGAGCAAAATCTGTATGTCATTTCTTGACAGGTGCTCCCTCCAGCACGAGATGCCTATGGAGAAGCTATGCTAACATCAGAGAGCAAACTTCCAGGGAGAATTTGAGCATTCTGCAGCGCTAAGCAACAAAGTGAATTAAAAGGGTTCAGATCTCATCTTCCTGGGTATTAGAGGATGTTGCCTCACTCTTCAGTGAAAGAGGGGTTCCAGACCATCTTCTACTTTTTGAAGATGTACTGACAGAACAGACTCTGAACAAAAGTTTTTCTCCAAAGCCAAGTGGGAACTGAGTTTGCGTATTTTTATCCACAAGACAAAGTCTCAGATGCAGTACAGCTGGCCTCTAGCCTGACCTTTGTAGCCTGTGCATGGAGGAAAGGAAAAAGTGTCACTATACAAACTTGATACTCAAATACAGTTTTCTGGCTCTAGCAAAATCAAAGTGCAAAAGTAAGGCATCTGCTTACCTCTACTCTTGTCTTGCTACCACAGATGGTGGCGCAACTGATAACAAAATGATGTGCCCGCTCATATTTTAATTCCCATGGAAGATATGCATGTACAGGAGGGAGAGGCCCCAAGTCCTGTTGGATGCTACTCTCCATACCTCACACATGAGAAACTGTAGCCCCAGATATGACCCCATGTAAAAACTACACATTATGGCGAGGGCAACAGCAGGAAAGGGACACATGCAATCACACAGGTCCCAGCTCAAAGGACAAACTTCAAACGACAGAGCACACCATGTGGGAAGGAAATCTCAGAAGAAATGAAGAACCCTTCACTGGAGACACCAGCAGGATTCCAGACAGGTTCTCCTGACAGGACACCCACCTCTCCAAGAGAAGCAGACGGGGAATTCTTCCTGCTGGGATTTTCATCTGGAAAGAAGTCCTGGAGGGCTCGACGGCCCATCTTTAGTACCTGTAGTGCAGGGGGAACGTGAAGGAGCAGAGGGCACAAGGTTACTGACAAAAGCTGCTTCGGCGCGGGGGGGGAGTGCGAGCAACAGCTCTGCGGTTACACGGTGCCTGCACTGTGCCCCTTTCCCCTCAGCAGCGCAGAGCGTAACCAGCCACAGGTGTTACCCCTGCAGCCGCCTCCCAGCCCGCCCGGCCT
>VZZY01015657.1:4546-76149 GCA_013400335.1 Eurystomus gularis
TTGATGAAGACGTTGAACAGGACTGGACCCAGCACTGATCCTTGGGGGACTCCACTAGTTACAGGTTTCCAGCTGAACTTGGCACCATTGATTAGCACTCTTTGGGCTCTGTTGTGTAGCCAGTTCTTAATCCATCTCACCATCTGTTCTTCTACCTCAAACTTCCTGAGCTTGCTCATGAGGATGTTACGGGAAACTGTGTCAAACGCCTTGCTAAGGCCAAGGTAGATTACATTCCCTGCATCTACCCATTCAGTCACGACATTGTAGAATGCTATCAGATTAGTCAAGCATGATTTCCCCTTGGTAAATCCATGCTGACTACTCCTGATAACCTTCTTGTCTTCCATGTGCTTAGAGATGACCTCCAGAATGAGCTGCTCCATCATTTTTCCAAGGATGGAGGCGAGGCTGACTGCACAGTTGCCAGAAACGAGTGGACGCTGCCTGCAGTTTCCTCTGTTACTGTGAGTGTGCTGGGCTCATCCTGCAGCCAAGGGATATGAACAGCACAACACAGGCTTGCTGACACAGCCATACCTGTAGCACAGCACAGGCATGTGCTTAGGTTAACGGTTCTATGGATCATTAGCTTCTCAGTGCACACTTATCAGGTTCATTACAGGCATGTAGCATGTATTTTAATCAGTTATTTATTTCAGTGATTTACTGCAGGCTGAAATGCTAATCGTTATTAGTAATATTTTCAGTCTGTGCAGTGTATGTCTTTTGATGCCATACTTGAGTGTTTCCTGATCTACATATTCTTACCATACACTACTGTAGATGTCTCTTGAGGGACTGCAGGCATCCTACTTATTGCCTTAGTAGAAAAGTACTAATAACTTTTACTCCTAAAAACATCACTTCAGATGCATACCTAAGTTTCCTGCATTCTCAGTCTCAGCCTTATAATTATTTGCCTAAGAGTTCTGTAGGTATTGTTGTGAATCACAGAATAACAAAGCTTGATCTCTGCACAATGAATGTTCTTGTTAGTCTAAAGTGTACCTTGAGTAGTGCCAGGAATTTTAATTTTTTTCCTGGTAAATAACTTCCTTCCTATTTGTTAGTGCATTCCTGATGCATAGACATCGATGATTGATGTATAAATCAATCTATATCAATATCTATAGATCAATCTATCATTAGTCAATTATTAGTCTAGATCTGCCTGTAAGTGAACTCATAGTATATTTACCTTCTCACCTGTTTTGGCAGTATCGAACAGAGACTAAAGATCTGTCACAAGAGTTGCAGCTTTCAGTTTCTCTACTTATGTGAAATCATTAGGGAACAAGAGCATAATGTAGACATACGTATGTGAAGCCTCTGATGGCCTCTGTAATTTCAGTGAGTACTTCCACACAGGCATGAAAGAGGAGTACTGCTAAAAGTATTGCTAAGAGAAATAAAATTGTGTTTAACAAGAGGTTACTAGCTTATAATAATAATACATATCAAAAGTCAGATTTGTATTCATTTTACTCTTCATGCCAACTGAAACCTGTTTTTAAGTACCTTCGTATTGTACTACACCACCTAAGAGGAAAGGTACCATGCACATAATTTGCAAAACGGTTTGCTTACGATATCACCTGTCCAGCACAATGACAAAAGAATGTTAAATGGTTTTATTGCTCATCCTTCTGCTCAAGGGAATCTTAAAATTTTGTTACAATTATTCTGTATTTCAGTATGTATTCTACTGCAGGTATTGGGCGTTTCATTTAGAAACTGATTCCCTGCCTTTCAGAGATCTGATTCACACAATTGAAAAAGTCAAATAGCACTGGATTTTTCTCCTAGGTGCTTTTTATAAAATACAGTTATGATGAGTAATCAATTGTACAGTGGATTAGATCATTTCAACCAGGTCCTGAAGGTTGGACCTATTACATTTAGCAGGAACCTGGCTATGAACACATGCTTACATAGAGGCTCAGCTGTATCTAGTGATACTTCACATTTATATTAATTATTCACAACCTCCATCTTCTTTTTGTAATTAATACTATTTAGGAGAATAGTTATCAAGTTTCTAGACAAGCCGAGTGTACTCAGAAGTCAGAAGAGCCTTGGGTAGGTGTTAACAGATTTGAAGAAAGAACCAGCCAATGGGCTATTCGATACCATGCTGACGTCATGCCCACAGCGCCAGGACCGGGCAGTCCAAGACTCTTTGTTGCACCCTAAATGTGCAACCACTAATACTTTGTCCTTTCTCATTATCTTTGTGATGTCGTTACTTGCATTCCTCATCTGACTAAAAGTTTTTGACCTGTCCTGGTTTGGTTTGGATAGGGTTACTTTTCACCAGGAGTTGGGAGGGAGCCACAGCCAGGATAGACACCTGAACCAGCCAATGGGCTATTCGATACCATGCTGACGTCATGCCCACAGCGCCAGGACCGGGCAGTCCAAGACTCTTTGTCGCACTTTATATCTCTTATTTTCTACATTGTTATCACTGTTACTGTCACTGTTGTTGTTCTGACTGTGGCTTTTGCATTGCTGTAGCAAATCCTCCTATCTCTGCCCACGGGGTTTGTGTTTTCCTCCCTCTCCTGTTCCTGTCCAAAGGTGGGGTAATCAGCCGCCACGTGGTGCTCAGGTCCTGGCAAGGTCTAAACCACCACAGGGCCCTTCATCATAGAGATTCTGATAATCTCAAATTCTGGCTGTTTTTACTGAATACGTGCTGTGCTTTACTGTCATGGTGTAAGAAGCTGTGAAAGTCATTTTACATGTAATCTTTACCTCTCATGTAGATGACATTGTAGATGACAGAGTTCAAATTAGTGAAAAGAAGATTTGATGCATACAGAATTCTGGCTTTAAATCTCTATGACATCCTCTGGCCCTTACTAAGTAGAAAATACATAAAAGGAAAATAATCCGTTCTAGTGGTCCAGTGGCCCATCTTCTTCTACTACAGACTACATATTATTATGCCAAAATAGTCATAGTGGCAGTTTAAATCACTCTTCTAGATACACTGTAACCGGTATCAATACTCTTTGAGAAATAACTGCCTTTCCATACAAACCAAGGCTTTGATGATAATTGCTGAGTGAAAGACAGCTATGCATATAATGTCAACATGTACCACTACTCTATGTATAAATAGTGGGTTTTTTTAAAAAAGTAGGTTGCTGTTACTGATCTGTCTGACCGGCTGTATTTTTTGATACAAATTAAATATATTATGTGAATACGTTCTATGTATGCATCAATAAAACATAGAATGTTCTTTTTAAGCTAAGGTTTGGCTTGAGAAAACGGATGTATAATTACAGGAAAATAACTATTTTTTTTTAACTCAGGATAATGTGCAGTATCAGAAGAACTCTGAGTTCTGTTTTCTGTACACACATATTCCTATTGAAAGAGGCATAGCGGTAAACTTATTTTCCTTTCTAACTTTTAAAAAAGGAGAAAATTTACCTTCCTTGAATAAAAAAGGTATCATGCTGTGAGTAATGTGGATACATATGAGAACTTACGGTGTCATTTTATTTGGTCTGTTATGGAGAGTTAACAGCCTTTAGAGACACAAACTTCTCTGAATCACTCTTCAGTGCTTCATTCAGCTAGAGATGATCACTGATGGTTGAAACTTTCTAATCAGTTTAAGAATTCTTTCATCCATAAAAGCCATTCCAACATCAGGAGCAAAAACAAGGGATCCCTTTTATTATTATTGTTATTATTAAATTATAAATATTTTGCCTGCACTTTTTTTCTGCTCTAGTTCTTAAAAGAAACTGGCTTTAAAAGGGGACTTTAAAAAGAAAGAAAAAAGAAGAGAGAGAGAAAAAAAAAGTTATACATTTCTCAATAAAAATGAAATGCATTGTAATTTCTGTGGCTATGTTATTGGTTATGACTAATTAGTTGATACTTGGCCAAAAAAATGTAATAGTTTTCTGTTTCTGAAATTTTCAGTCATTCTTGTAGAAATCTCTATTTAACAGAAAATCAGTACTATTTGCTCATTATTGTTTCTGTGTTATTCTACAATTTAGCATATTTCATTCACTCAACTGTGGAGAGGAAATAATACCCTATGACAAGGATTGCCAGTGTCTCAATATAAGCAGCAAATGGTCCAAACAAACTGCTTATCATGAACTCTATAGCACAAAAATACCAGATCTGCTGAAAGTAAATTGGGATTGACTGGCAAAAAAATTACCAAGAAAAGAGCTGTATATAAGCTTGTTTTCTCTTACAAATAAGTCTTTTTAGTCTTTATTCAATGAAATTTATTCATATATGGAGATTTAGGACAAGGTCTATTCACTACTTAAATCCCATGTAATATATCAGCTTTTGCTGACATATTTTGGGCTGAATTGCCGCCCACTGTTGCTTAAACTGAATGGGTGATATTTCCAGCTGGATCATGAACAGAATTTTGGGATCTCTTATAAGAAAGTCTGTTTTCAAAATGTCTAGCTAGCTAGATTTTGGTACACCTCATATATCTCCATTAAAGTAGTGGCCTTTTAATCATACTAAAATTACGATAACAAGCTGAGGACAGTTGGACAAGGTTCCATGAGTTGCTGATTCCACCTGATGCCCCACAGGCAGCCCTGCAGTACTGAAAACTTACACTGAAGGTTGCCTCAGGGTTGCCTTGAGCAAAACACCATAGGTATGTCTACTAGAGTGTTTAAAGAATTGAAAGCTGAATTGCTGTATTGTGAGAGTCATTTGTCATCCTATAATCATTGATCGATACAGAACTTATGATGGTAAATAATAGCCTCTGTGGTCCAAAACACAAATGAGTTTGAAATCTTTAACCTGAGAAATCTTTTTTCCCTTCATCACTCTAGGATGTCTCCCTGAAAAATGGCGCACTTTCAAGAATTCCTGCTATGACTGAAAAATATGGTAGACAATCTTTGAAGATTTAATAAACTGAAAGCAAAGTGTGCTTATATGAGTATTTACAGCACTGAAAACTGTCAACAGAGAATTTATATTCTGATAATATGCAAAGAGAATAATTCAGGTACTAAACACTGTACAGTTACTGTTCAGTCTTTTTTTTTGTCATATCAGAAATACGATTCCATCTTTGAATGAATATAGCAAAAATGGAGATTGGCTTTTGAAATATTTATATTTTAACTTTGTAGTCAAAGTCCTTTCTAATGAAATCTTTAGTTATTACCATTTGTCAAAGAATCTGAAACAAACACTTCCCTTCTATATGGAGGAGATTATATTAATCTCTGTATTAGAGGCGGCATTAGACAAAAAGCATAGGTTTAGTTTCAGTTCATTAACCTTCTTTCTACCTTAATGTCATTCACTAACACCAGTCTCCTTCCAAAGGAGACAGTGCTAGTAGTTTTTGGTACAGTTGAATGTAATTTAGTTTCTGTAATTCTTTCTGTTTAACATAAGTTCTTTTGGAATTCTGTTTCCTTTCCCATACTCTCATCTCTTTACAATTCTTATTCCTTCTTTTTTTCAGACCAATTTGATTCTTTTGTCTTGCTTCTTTTTTTATACTGAGGACTCAAATATTGCTTAGCCTTCCTTCTTTATTTTGATTCTTCACTTTACAGATTCCTTGACCCAGCTTTGAATACATTTTCATGACAACAGTGTATGCAGTCTTTCCCTAACTTCATCTGTTTGTTTAGTGGAGAGACTTGGCGGTTCTTCCAGTTACTGGAAGGGTAGTCTTCACTAATCATTGCTGTCTCTCTGAGTTCAGTCACCACTTCTATTTGTCTGTCCATTATATGTCTATCTTTACATTTTGGCAACTTAACACAAAACCAACAAAACAAAATAAAACAAAATAAAGGAAAACATTCCCTGTACAAGATTGCTCTCGAGGTTTTAGTCTAAGTGATGGCTCTGACTTTCACTGCAATGTGAAATTCAAGTTACCATAGTAGATTGCACACAAAAAATGTATACTAGACACAAAAAAAGGTTGGCTTTCTTACCTGAGTCTGGAATGTGACCTTTTGCTTGCTTATCCTTTGTTTTCACTGTGACAAAGAAAATGTCAGCTCAAAATCCAATTCCTAAAAAAGTAGCAGATTCAAAGCATTTTAAAGCAGTTCAATTCATACAAGCTAGCAACACTAAGTATGTCCTGTCAAAAGGGATCCTGTTTAAAAATCTCTCTAAAATGGACAACAGTAGTATACTCAGGTGTTATTTCACAATTGTTTTCCTTATTAGTTTTGAGGTGGACTATGAGTTATCTCTTTGACTATCTGGGACCTGCAGCCTGCACAGTTACTGATTGACATCTAATATATGATTTAAGAATCCTTTAAAAGATGCCCAAGAATTCTGTTGAAGCATACCAAAACGAATCTTTATGCCCTTATTTTTGTACTTTATTTTAGCAGTCATGCATGGATAGATGTGCTTACAACACACTCTGATAACTACAGAAGAAATAACAGAAATAGTCTAGCTATTTTATCTAAATCTATTCTTTCTTGACGTCAAAAAATGTAAGATTGTGAGAACAAGAGAGGTTTGTGAGAAATGTATTTTTTGTTGATGTTTTTTAATGAAAACTAAATCAATTCTGCATTTAGAAAAAAAAATATTCTACAATTTAGGTGGACAGCAGGATGACCATGAGCCAGCAGTGTGTCCTTGTGGCCAAGAAGGCCAATGTCATCCTGGGGTGTATTAGAAGGGGTTTGATCAGTAGATCAAGAGAGGTTCTCCTCCCCTTCTGCTCTGCCCTTGTGAGACCACATCTGGAGTATTGTGTCCAGTTCTGGGCCCCTCAGTTCAAGAAGGACATGGAACTGCTTGAAAGAGTCCAGTGCAGAGCCACAAAGATGATTAAGGGGGTGGAACATCTCCCTCATGAGGAGAGGCTGAGGGAGCTGGGTCTCTTTAGCTTGGAGGAGACTGAGGGGTGACCGCATTAATGTTTATAAATATGTAAAGGGTGAATGTCAGGAGGATGGAGCCAGGCTCTTCTCTGTGACATCCAATGATAAGAGAAGGGGCAATGGGTGCAAGCTGGAACATAGGAAGTTCTGCATAAATATGAGGAAAAAACTTCTTCATGGTGTGAGTGACAGAGCACTGGAACAGGCTGCCCAGGGAGGTTGTGGAGTCTCCTTCTCTGGAGACGTTTAAAACCCACCTGGATACGTTGCTGTGGGACCTGATCTAGGTGATCCTGCTCCAGCAGGGGGATTGGACTAGATGATTTTTTGAGGTCCCTTCCAATCCCTAACATTCTATTATTCTGTGTGATTCTGTGATTTACATCACCTTTTTATCAAAGAGATAAACAATTTACATTTGGCTTACTTGCAGCACATTCTAAAATTTAAAAAGTCCTTACTGGTTTGAAAACAGGATACATTTGGTTATTTAGTTCAGCCACAGAGTTTTAAGCCCATCAGACATGCAATTTGACAATTAGGAGGACTCTAGAAGTGTATTCTTAGTTTTTTAGATACTTATTCATTTTCTATCCAGAAATGTTGTCACAGCTGACAAATTTTATGCACTTGTTATTAATTTGTAGAATTATTTAGATGAACTGGAGCTACTGCTTGCCAGAAATAGTAATTGGTAAAGAAGTATTAATCTCACACCTATAGGACGGATTTGATTATCCATACAGTGAGCAGACTATCTATATTGCCTCCATAAGGAAGTTCTAATGCTTCTGAGAACAAGAGTAAAAGTTTGTACAGTTCAGCTAGCTACATTTTTTCCTTCAGTAATGTGAAACAAGACAACGCCTTTCCATTATGATATTAGAGCAACTTTGTATACTGTTTGAATGAAGTGGCCTCCACAAAACTGTTAATATTATTTTTTACCCTAAATAAACACTGAATTAGATAAATAAATAAAACAAAAAGTGAAAATGGATTGATTAGTAGGCATTGGGATGGCAGATGTTCTATGATTCTATGATTCTGCGTCAGAAACTGAGAAATATTGCTGGGCTCTATCTCTTTAGAAACAAACACACTATACATTTCTTAAGTATATTGTGTACTCTCTAAGGAAGACTGGTGAATAAAATGGATTGCTCAAAAAAGTAAGAAAGAATTTTGAAAGACTAGAAAACAATTCCATTTAAATGAAAATGCATTATCTCTGGAGTTCACAAACATTGGAAAGAAATACAAATATGTGTCACTGCCAATGTACCTTGCCCATATTGATAATTTGGTGAAAGATCCAGTCAGAACTCTAATATGCATGACATCATAGAAGTCTCAGTTATTAAAAGAAAGCAAAACCAAACTAAAAAAGGTGCTTCATGAGCATAAATACATGAGCTTCAGTGGGTGACTGAAGAGGCAGTTCTTTTGTTGTTGCTCTTACCGTATGATTCTCAGGTCTGATGCTGACATTCTCTTACTGATGTTACTTAGTTTCTCTGATCTGAAATTCTTCACCTTTATATGCAGAAAATACTACTAATCAGCTTGTACTTTGCATATAATAATGAGTTACTACTTAGGAAGTGCTTTAGACCAAGTGAAGAAAAGTTTGTGTACAATAAACACAATTATTACATTAAAGACTTTCTCTAGAATGACAGTACCTTAGGAGCCTGTCTGTGCTTCTAAATTGTGAGTTCCTTCTTTATCTTTGATGAATCTGAAATAATATTAGCCAAGGGAAATGTAAATTTGGCTCTGCTAAAAAAAAAAGAGAAAAAAGCAGTCTTTAGCTCCTCCCAGTCAATGACAAGTCACTGATGAAAAAATAAATATTTTAATTGAAAAACATAAGATAAAAGAAAGAGATTAACTAAAATGAAAAATAAAGTTTCTAAATCTGAAATGCACAGTTAAAGGGAAAGAAATTTAATTTAAGCATTAAAGACAGCTTTTCAAAACACAGTGTCAGCATATGCAAGGCAGAATGTGAATTTTCCGAATACAATTATTTGGTGCTGCCTCCCCATTGGTAGGTGCCAATGAATGGCTTGGAAGTTTGATTAGAAAATTATTTTGACAAAAAAGATTTAAAGGGCCTATCTGGACGTAAATATGATCGGATACCTTTTTCTAATCCTGATCTTTACTTTTAAATGAGTGTTACTTGGAAAGCTGGAAAACTATTCTATGCCTATCCTACTGTAAATCAACATGCACATTCTATAACCACTTTGTTACAATTAGTAAGACTGATTTTCAGTTTACAAATATACATACTAACCTAGAAATTGTTTCAAGAATCTTCCAGGAAAGCAATGTTTCTCTCTCAAGAAGAGTATCAGGTGACTATACAAAGAAAAGAGAGAAAGCCTCTGTTATATGTGCATGCTAATCATGCATTCCTGGGCGATAAGTTCATGATGCAGCAATATGTATTTCTGAATTTCCTTCATGAAACTTATACAAATCCTTAACAGATGTATCTGTAATTAGCTGGAATTAAACAGTGAGCAAAATAATATTAATGGAGGATGGAAATTATAATCTCTAAAAGTTCCTTTTAGTGCAGTTAGATTGTTCAAGTCTAAGTAGATGCTCTGGTCTTACTGAAAATTAAGAAAATGTGTACCTTGACCATGTCCTGACATATCTTTTGTATCTTTGTAAAGTGTGTTGATATAAACTAAATTATACTTCTGTATTCGGTCTGGCTGAGCTGATTTTCCCCATAGCAGCCCTTATGGTGCAGTGGTTTTGTGCTGGGAGCTAGAAGGGTGTTGATAACACACCCGTGTTGTGACTACTGCTGAGCCGGGCTCACACAGCACCAGGGCTCTTCCCAACATTCCCCCTGAGTGGGATGGGGTGGGCAAGGTCTTGGGAGGGGACACAACCAGGACAGCTGACCCGAACTGACCAAAGGGATATTCCATACCATATGACGTCAGCTCAACTATAAAGCTAGGGAAAAGGAGGAGGAGGAGGAGAGGGGGGCCATTCCGTTGTCCTCCAGAGCAACCACTACATGTCATGGAGCCCTGCTTCCCAGGAAGGCGCCAGACATCGGCTGCTGATGGGAAGTAGAGAATAAATCTTTTTTTTCCTTTGCTTCCATGCGTGGATTTGCTTGGCTTTGCTTCTGTTATTATTGAACTGCTTTTGTTTTACCCACAAAAGGTTATTTTGTCCATCTTATTTTCCTTCTCCTTTTTGCTCTGCTGAGGAGGGAGAAGAAAAGGGGGGAAGGGGTGATAGAGAGGCTTAGTGGGCACCTGTCGCTCAGCCAAGGTTAACCCACCAAAACTTCATATAACAATAGAAGGAATAAACAGCTTGTGGGCTGCAGTGGGGGAAAGGAATAGCTGTATTTTATAATTTTAAAGACTGTTACAATTAATAAAAAAAATGTCAGTGCTTCCATTTTTCTAAAAGATATGAAAACTGCTGGCAGGAAGTAAGCAGAAATAGAAATGCTTTAAAATCTTTTACATACTATATCATAGTTTCTGTTTCCAGGGAAACCACTTTATATCTGCTCAGAACAGCTCCACCATTAGGAAAACAGCTGTCAGGGAGGTCGGATATTAAGGGGGGAATCAGGGGTGAAATGAGGGAGAAATAAGAAGATAATTAAGACTGAAAATGTATGTGATAATGGAAATAGTATACTGTGTATATTTATGGAAAGAGGTGATTTAGGACTACTTTTATCTTAGCTTTCATCTTCAGGAGACCATTTCTATATGCTGGCTATCTTTGAAGTATGACACATGGTGTACTGTTGTAGAAAAATAAATAATACAATGTTAAAGCAAAATATGACTCAGTTGGATGAAGCAAATACTGAAGAGTTCCCTTAGGCTGTTATAAAAACTGTCACAAACAGTATACTCGAGAGAACTAGATTAATTTAAGAAGGGTTTTCTTTGGAGGCAGTAGCTAATGTCCCTTTCCACTTGGGACTATTATTCCTCATGTATCAATAATGAATGAACAGAAAAAGAAATAATAAAGGCTACAGAAATTCTTGGCAGCTCTGCGTGTTTTTTAATATCTTCAGAATTCCCTCATACTGACAACTGTGCCAAATTACTGAGAACAATTTTAGATGGCCTTCCACAAAGTGGTATTTTAGAGATGTTATTATGCAGCCAAACATTTTTAAGTTATTCTTGGAAGTGGTGTGTTTCTAGGCATTAAAAACAAAGCTTTTGAAAACAGTTGGACTTTTGGACTTCTCTTCAGGTGAAAAATCTAGAAACAGATATACGCAATGAGTAGAGGATAGGTGAAATAGGATGGGATGAGCTGGGAGATGTGGAAGGAGAGAAAAATGGAGACAGAGAAACTATTTTGCTAACTTTTTCTGATAAAAGTAGAGGAAAGCTCATCTTCTCTCATAAACAGGAGCAGCTCCCCCTTCCTGTGGTTTTGAGGGAGTATTTTTATGTGTTTGTGATTGGCTTGTTTTTTAAAAAAAACAAATGGATTACTACAAATGGGATTATTCCAGTGTTTAGTAATATAGATACTTTTCACTGAGATTGCCGTATGGATGACAGAGCTAGCTCCCATTTGACCATCAAAGTAGCTTGGCTTCATCCTTCCGTGAAAGGAATTCATTCAGATTCATATTGTATTTTGGAATAATTTAGGGTATACCAATATTTTCCTTCATAATATCAGTTAATGAAAGTTGAGAAAATTAATTTATACTGTCTTACCATATGTGTCTCTTGTTAGGCATTTACTCATCCTTGAAATTTAAGGATTTCTTAACACATGAAATATTCAGTATACAGATATAATTTCTATTTTGTTATTATTATTTTGTCTTGAACTAATCCTCTTGAAGGACTTCCAGCTCCTCTGAACAAATGTGCATTTTAACCACATCATTTTAAACCACCATCAGGCCTCAAGATAGAAAAAAATTTTGAGGGCAGAAGAGATATAAAAGAAGTATTTCTTCTTCACAAAGATTATGAGAAAATAATTATTTGTCAAAAGACAATTTTTTAATGTTTGTATAAGCCCAGAAACAGCAGAACATATTGATAAAACATCCATCAAAAGCTTCTAGAAGCAAAGTCATCAACTTTAGCTGAGGTATGAACATTGCATCACAAACTGCTGGAATCTTGGAAAGTATTCTGGGAAAGTATCACTGTATCCGTTATTCATATTCATAACTCCATATTCACTGGTAGCTGCACATAAGGCAGGATTCTGGAGCAAACTTATATATTTTTCTATGTGCATGTACTCTTTCTTATGATAAACTTTCCTATGTGCTTTGGACCATGTAAAGAAGGAGCTTCTGCTGGAGGCTGCTTATAGTGAAAGAGCATGGGGTTATACAGGAGATATATTTAATACCTGTCCTTTCTCTTCTAGGACCTCATACTCTACATAGTGCTAATCAGTACACGGGCAGTATGTTCCTGGAATACGTGGTTCTGGAACAAAGGACTGGAGCATCTTGTTGGTAGCATGGGATTTGCAGATGTCCTCGTGGGGGATCACTGGAAATTAATCTGAATGCCTCTGAGGAGAAAAAAAAAAAGTAATAGATTTGTTCCAAATACAAACATTTTGACGTACTAACGTATTAGAGATTGGAAGATATTGTAAATCACACTCTCCCTCCTTGGCAGGGAAAAGTCAGGAGACAATGTCTGTGCTTTTCTACAATATGCACAACAGTGTTTCAGGGATTTTTCCAGAAAATCATATGACCAATAGGGCATTAGGAAACTAATAGGAATCATTTTGGTTCTGTAATGTAATACTACAAATGCAAAAGAGGACACAAAGTACTTTTCACAAGAAAATATTTATTTTTTCCTATTTAAAGTTATAACATTTTTATCTTTCTTTTTTTTTTTTTGGATAAATATTTATAGCATAGTTTCTCTTAAAGAAGATATAAAGGCTTGCATTTTCAACTTTCTGAAATAAAAGCCATCAGGGCCAAACCTGGCCTAGGGTGTAACAAAGTCCTGTCTAGAATCCCTTCGATAAATGAGCCAAAACTGAAAGCAAGTTCTGCTTTTTGACAAGACGCAGAGTATGAAAGAATAAATTAAGCTTATGAACCCCACTCTACTCCCAAATATGTTACAGCCTATAAGAATTACACAGGTTTCACCATAGAACACAAACCCTACAACTTTCTTGGAGTCTGTATCTCATCACACTGAATATTGAGACAAAAAAGTCTCTTGAAATGAAGGAGTTAAATGTTTGATACTTTGTACATGAATCCTGAACACAGAAAACTGCAGACTATTTTTTAGCAATACCAAAATTAGCTGGAGAGATAGGGGTAGAGGACCAATGAAATATTTAAGAGCAAAACAGTGTGTCATATACATATCCTAACCTGGGTTATCAAGTTCCTGCATCAATGGCATTGTCCTGTTTCATGTATGGAACACAATCTTACATATCCTAACATATCCTGGTCATGTAGAAATGAGTTTTTCAACTGTTACTGTGACTTAAGAAAAATAATTTTATTTCTGCACTCTTAAATCTGGGTTTCAGTGAAAGACAAGTTTTTTACACAGATGCACTGTATGGGAGGTTGGAATAGTTTTGTGGTGAATACACAGGCTCATCTCCACTTGAGCCTGGATTTAAGACAGGATAAGAAGTTATGGACTTTAAATGGGAAAGTACATAGGAAAAGAAATAAAATAAAGCAAGACCTTGATTGTAGAGTCACAGAAATTATAGCAGAAGTCAGTGCTCACTTTATACAAATTTATGCTAGAAGCAATGGGAAGAGTAGAATTAATTATATTTATCATATATATATATGTCCACTGGTCCAATCAAAATAATGTATGATAATACTTGTCATATATTGACTAGCTTCACACAGTGTAATGAAGGCACAGATAAATCTTCTTGTATTAGGCAAAAAAAAGAAATGTATTTTTGTCCAAACTTGCCTAGGAAATGAGAACAGATCAGGGTAGCTGAAAAAGTCTTTTTGCTGGTTCATCTGGGATAACTATCACCATGAGCACAGAAATGGTTTAAAGCTTATCCCAGAGAGCATGTATATAGCATCTGTTCATGTCTTATTCGTCACACTGCCTCAAGTGAGAGAGTTTATAGAGATACAGCTTTGCTCATAGAGTAAGATAAACATGTTTTGCCTTTACTGTTTTCTCTAAGTCTTAGGTACTTTGCAAATGTATTGTGTAAAAGCCTTAATAGTGTTGACAGAAAGGTCAGTTTAGCAGTCATCGTCTGTACTGGTATGGTAACAAATCTCATACTCCAACACTACTGCTCATATCAGGGAAGTGTGATTTGCAGAGGAATACTGAACTTTGCTCTTAAAGGAGAGGAGAAACCAAGTGCTATTATCTTGTAACCTCAGTGTTAAAAAATAAAAGGAAATAAAAAGCCCCAAGGATAGCTTTGCGTACCCTTGTAAAAATATTTTAAAAGTCATAGTAATACTAGGTTTGCTTTTAAACAAAGGCATAGAGATAGAGAAAATGACTTTAAAAAGGCACTTCATAAATCACATACCTTGAATTTTCTCTCAACACCGTTTCTCAGGACTGTGGATAATTGGGATAAAACCACTAGTCTTCTCTGAATACTGTATGCTGGGAGATTTATAAAGAGCTTAACTGAGGGTAACAAATTCTAATACTTTTAATAAAATATTTTTCATAATGTCCCAGTATTTAAAAACTGGTAGAATACTGAAATGGTTACTTTTTGTAACTGAGCTTATTCAGCCTGGTTTGATCTTTTTCTGAGATGTCTGAACCCATATTTCCAGCACCTGTTCATTTGTAGCGTGTGATTATGTTGATTCAATCACTTTCAAGCACACGAAGAAAATTATTGATAGTTCACCAGCTGCTTTTTGAGAACAAATTTGATCTTTTGAAATAGGAGAGGAAGAGAGAGCTCACACTTCAAGGTCCTTAACAAAATGTAGAACTATATCAAGCTATGAATATTTTGAATAGATGGTAAAACAACTAAAAATCTCAAACTGCAAATAGTGTGGTATTGTTTTACTTGAGACAATATTACTAGAAAATCTTTCAAAAATAAGACAAAAAAAATTCTAGTAAGTTATATTGAGAGGACTGACTCTTCATTTCTTTTACATTATGTATTTCAGAAGCTACTTAATTTACCTATTTGTTTTAATTTGATATATATACTATGAGAAGAACATGGTGAGGATAGTTTAGTATATCTAATATCTCACCCACTTATGTCTCGACTCTTACCTAGGTAAAATAGCTTAGAATCGTAAGAGTAATGAGTGGCCACCATCTTCTGGCCTCAGATTTATGTCAGTGTCATGATAAGCTTCAAAATACTGTGTCCAAGCAGTCTCTCGTGAATCACCTTGAAAGAGGCATTGCTCTTATCACATACCTTTAGAAAGTCACAAAGAATTTCTGACTATAAATAAACAATCAAGCATATACATATAAAGCTCAATGGCATTTCATATTTGGGTCTAGATTTTGTAATACTCTGTGGTTATAGTGTAAAATTTATCCACAGTGACAATAGAAACACATTTTTTAAAATACAAAGGTGTTTGTGAACAGACAGATACAAACTAGCAGTCTTTTTCAGATATGAAGAAAGGAAGAGATGTTTCAGGTTGCTATATATAATGAGCTTTGAATAATATCTTATGATTTTATCAGCTATGCAGTGCAACTGGTACTGATTGACTTCTCTTAATAGAAGCTTGAGTGAGATTTTAAGACAAAAGAAAATTCAACAAAAATAATTTAAAAATAAAAAACCAAACCAAAACCTGGAAGTCTATTTGTAATGTCCATGTCCTCTGAGGAAGCCATCTCTACACATTACTGTACGTGTAATCTGCTCTTTGTATGAACTTTGCCTATACTGGGATTTGATTGTCAATGTACAAAGTACAGTATGATTCTGCGTATTCTTTACATCATATTGAAAATGGAAATTAGTTGGTAGCCAAACAGCTTCACTATCTTTTCTGCCTTGCAGCTCTCATATCTGTCCATGTTCAGAGGATATTATCAGCAGCAGAGATTACTCATTGCTGAAGGCAGTAACTCCACTGTTCAATAACTTCATGCTTGTATGACTAAAGTGATATGTGAATTTCCACGCTAACACACCCATGCTGAAAAGCATCTTCTGTGCTTCAGAACTTTTCTAAATGCTATGCATATATAAAATTAACTACTAAAAGAATATCATATATATTTATTCACATATTTTTAGACGATGTTACACTGTCTTAGTGTGTGTACTGAAGAATATTAAATTAAAGGTTATCAAACGTCCATGCCTAGAAGAAAATAAAATGTTTTCCACATGAGTTCCACAACAAGAGTGAGAGATCCTTTCCAGTTAACCTCTGGAAATGTGCTGTCTCACAGTTTCTCAAAGGTATAGGCTCCACCCACCAATTGCTATGCATTTTAAATCATCAGTAATGGACTTCCTGGTGAATAGCTAACTTGGTTAAATAAGAAGGAATGAAATAAGATTGTATTCTTATAGATTTATTTTATTAAAGAATCTTGTCTGATATGGAGCTGAACTCTTGGAGTCTATAGGCTATGCTATTTATCTAGTCACTTAACTACATTGCTATTATGACTGTTTAGTATATACAGTGTCCGTATAAATATTTTATATATACGATTAATATAACAGCCCTGAGGTTGGGGAATTTTATTTATTTATTTATTTGGGAAAAAAACAAACATACTGGAAGATAAAAAGGGGGGAAAAAATCCTATGTCCCATATGTTTTGTATTTTTGAATCTGTTATTTCTCTCATTGACATCTATAAACTTTGCTCATGGGCTGCTGACATTCTGTACCCCTACCAACTCACAGCAATGCAATCAACCAAAGCCTACCAGATTAAATCAATTATCTAATTGCCACAGTCAGTTAAAACTTTAAAAGTGAAATTAAATGGAATCTGGACATTAATAACAAACTGTAATAAGACAAACTATCTCTTAATGATTCATGGAACTCTGATTAAAAAGAATGTCCTTTCTTTTCCCCATTAAAAAGAAATTTTATCTCATTAATTTAGAATTTATATTGATCAAATGTCTGAGAAATTATTATAACATTTTTTATTAGAACTAGTTCATTTGGTGAATATTTCTACAATAATAGACATAAAGAAGAGACTCAGACATAAAATATACTTGCTGTAAATATTTTCAGTGCTTGTTTAGAGATCATAGAATCCTAGACTCATTCAGATTGGAAAAAACCTTTAAGACTATCCAGTCCAACCATAACCCTACTTTACTAAGTCCGTTGCTAAATCGTGGCCCTAAGCACCACATCTACACAGCTTTTAAGCGCATCCAGGGTTGGTGATTCAACCACTTCCCTGGGCAGCCTGCTGCAGTGTCTGACAACCCTTTCAGTGGAGAAATTTTTCCCTATGTCCAACCTAAACCTAACCTGGCACAACTTGAGGCTGTTTCTTCTTGTCCTATCACTTGTTACTTGTGAGAAGAGACCAACACCCACCTCTCTACAGCCTCATTTCAGGTAGTTGAAGAGAGTGAAAAGGTCTCTTCTGAGTCTTCTTTTCTTCAGACTACACAGCCCCTGTTCCTTCAGCTGCTCCTCACAAGACTTGTTCTCTAGGCCCTTCAGCAGCTTTGTTGCCCTTCTCTGGACCCGCTCCAGCACCTCAATGTCTTTCTATTATTGAGGTACTCGAAACTGAACACAGTACTGGAGGTGTGGCCTCACCAGTGCCGAGTAGAGGGCGGCAGTCAGTTCCCCAGTCTTGCTGGCCACACTATTTCTGTTACTATATTCTGATCATGACTGCTGGAAACTTAGAATAAAATTACTATTTCTATTCTATTAACAAGATTATTTAGACTCTTTAAAAAAATTACTTTTCTTTCAAGTATAAATCCTGAAGATGCTGTTCCATTATATAGTTGAAAAGATCTGAAAGTTCACTGCTCCCAAGAATGGCAATCTTACTTTCCAGTCCTTTGTGTTTGTCCCATTCTTTATGATGACTATGGCACTAATTGACATAGGTGAACTTACTAACCAGAAAAAGCTTTCCTAGCCAGAAATATAGCTATTTTTTGCCAGCTCCCTGGTCTGATCCATACAGATGGAGGTTCAGAGATGCTCCAGAGCCAGTAATTTTAAGAAGTTCCCTTTGATAGTGCCAACTGATGTATTCATATTATCCAACTTCACCCTAACTAAAATCTTCATGGAGATTCTACATCACAGCACAACAGCAGAGAACTGGTTCAAATCAGCCATCTATATGTAAGATGATTTTTGACATGTCACTTTGTTTACTTCACTAATCTCATTAATCTCTATGGTTAATACTTAACAGAAACAAGACATTTCCAAAGGTTCTGTCAAGCACTGTGAAAATATGAGAGTTACTTTAGTTTAGTAAAAATCCAGGCCTTGTAGTAACAGAAACAGAAAAATTACTTTAAATGAATCTACTTAAAGAGGGCAAAAAATTCAAGTCAGTTAAATAAAAGCTAACATTAAAAAAAAAATATTTTCTAGGAAAGGATTTTTTTTAAGAAATCTGTATTGATGATTCTGTAAATTTGGGGAAAATAATTATTTAAGTCTTAATGAAAAATTGGTCTTTGCCTAATAAGTTTAGGTTCCTTTTTGTCTTGTAGAGTCAGAACACTCTTCACATTGTCATGTTTGTGTCTTGACAACTCATTAAAACACTTTTGTCTATTAATGACTGAGAGAAAACCGTCTTATTTTCCCATTAAAAGTGTGTTCTAAAAGGATGTGTGTCTTTCCTTAGATGATATATTCTAAGTTATAAAAAAAAAAACTAGCTGAAACCTAACAAAAATATAGATTCAGTAAAGACACATACTTTGTTTTCTAGTTGATAGTTAGCATTAATTTACCTATAATATGTTTGCTATTAAAATGTGCAATTAGGTTGTTTTCCTTACATGAATAAGAATGGGCATTGTTTAACATTAACAATGTGTCTACTACTTAAAGAAACCCAACATAACACTACTCCACTCAATAACTTCAGTAGTTTTAAACATCCATGTGTATGAAACTCTAAACTGAGTAATCCTGAACACTGGTCACAGACAAAAATCTCTGTCATTGCCTTAGTTTCTCTAACTCTGCTAGTAATCTCCATCTAGTGAGAGCAAGATACACCTGCTAAAATCTAAATTACTCTGTTTATTTAGGAAACTGTCCATCTACTTGGGTCTACTTTTAACAGAGAATCAAGGAACAACTTTCTGAAAAGAATGCCTAAAGTAAGAAATATGTGTGAGGCTGATAAGAGTTGATGGGACTTGTTCTTTTTATAGGAATCGTTGGGGGAAAAAAAATTAAGAATGGAAAATATAATGCAATATACCCTTCATATTGAAGATTACATCCTTTATTTATAGAATGTAAATCAGAAGATGGCCACATAAGTCACCTTGCTGTCTACAACTTGCATATAATTTAACATTAGACAAATTTGCAGAATAACAATTAAAAAAAAACCTAGCCACAAAAACCAAGGCGATATGTGAAATACAAATAGCAGTTCTTTAGCTAAAACCTTCAAATCCGTCAGCACTCCTTGAGAATCACAGTCCCTTCAGTATGACCCGGGTTATTTCATTTGTAACTTTGCATAATGCTCCTAGCTAGCTCTTCTGACACTTGCCTCTGTTGATTCTTCTGTAGTCACTGTCAACTGATATAACCATACAAAAGATTCCTCAAGAACATCAACTTTTTGATAGAGGTAGCAGAAAATCTCCTGCTGATAAAGTAATCTTACTGCAGAGTGAAAAACGTTACAGCAACTGAATGACGACGAGGTATGTTGGTCTTTTGGGTGTGGTTATGTCTGACTCAAATACTGAAGAAGAGACTGTAATATTTTGGAAAAGGCAGAAGATACTGGCTAACTTTAGTGAGAAAAGAGCTGAGAGAGCAAGATTTTTTTAAACTTACTTATCTTCTTTAGAGGAGATCAACCTACTGAGACAGATTTTGATGTATAATAATGAAAAAATCAAAGCAGCTAGTCTAGCTGTATGCTAATCTAACTGCGATTAGAAACTGTCTCATTGTGCTCAACTTTACCTACGATGTTTTGATTGCTGTCACAAACTGAAATAATTCTTCAGCCATTTATCCAATCTGTTCAAAAAGCTCTATAAACCACAGAATAAACCTAGGAAAACTGGCTTTTGTGTTACACGTAATACCAGGAAATAGTTTTGTTTTAATCAATGTTATTAATTGTTTTACTCTTCTTATCTATTAGGACCATTTAAGTTAAACTGGGATGAAGCTACTACAGTCTAAATGTTTTAATTTTTTCTCAAGAGAAAGAAGTGAGTGGGAGTGCTCACTATTCAACTGTCACTGCATTGTTCTTCATTCTCCTTTGTAAGCTTGATGGGGGTGAAATTAATTAGTGTCGTTGCTTTTCAAAATGACACAAAAATGTTTCCCACATTATACACAGGGTTTTCTTACTTGTGTGACAGTTAAATTGATGATAAGTATTTTACAGCTTTTCTAATTGGGGGTCCTTCAATTAGATTTAGAATAAAATAGAACAGAATATTTCAGCTGGAAGGGATCTACAACAAGCATCTAGCCCAACTGCCTGGCCACTTTAGGGCTGATCAAAAGCTAAAGCTTTTTTTTTATTTAGTGCATTGTTCAAATGCACAGGCATGGGACACCAACCTCCTCTTAGAAAGCCTGTTCCAATATTTGACTACCCTCTCAGTAAAGAAATGTTTCCTATTGACACACCTGAACCTCCCCTGACAGTTTTAAACCATTCCTACATGTCCTGTCGTTGGATACCAGAGACTTCTCCTCAGGAAGAATCATGCATCATTTATGCACTTCACTGATCACAGAATCCCATTCACAGAAAGGGATATTGGCCAAATCAAGGTATATCTGACACTGGTCAATAAATTAATTAACAGAATATGAGACTGATGATGTTAAGTCAGATCAAAAGTACACACCCAGTATCTTTTCCGTAGCATTTCAAATAAGTAGACACTACAGAAAGAAGAATAGAGCAAGCATATAAGAAATTTCCTGAATTACTCTTCTGTCCTTTTTTTTTTATTATTTTAGGAAAGATCTTGGATCAGATGTACTCTTCCTATTTAGTAATGCTTAACAAACTTTTCTTTCACAGAACTGTCTAACCAGTCCTTGCACCTGTTTAATTTTTTACAGTTTACCACATTTTTTGACAAAGAGTTTCATTAACCTACTACTTATTGAGTGGGGGGAAAAAAAAAAGAAAGGCAAGCCATCTTCAGTTCTGAACTTATCTCCCATTAGCTTCATTTGATGGTAAGCAGGAATAATACATGAATGTCTAATCCCTGTTAAAGTCTATGATATTCATTATTTTGTGGATGTTTATGATATCCTAGACTTCCACCTTGTGAAACCATTGCTTGTATGGAAACATTTACACACATTTGATCAGATGTTTTATTCTTTCTTGAACTTTCTCCAAATCTGCTGTACCATTTTGAGATGAGGACATTAGAGTTGTACAGAGTATTCAAAATGTGAGAGAAACATAAACTTACACAACAGCATAATGACATCTCCTGTTTCATCCTCTATTTCTTTATTACTTTCTGCCACTTGTTTTCTTTTTTTTCAGTCACAGAGCATTAGAACTGTCTGTCATAAAACCAAGACCTTCCTCTGGGTAATACAGTCAGCTCAATGCCCTTCATTGGTTTCCCCATGTAGATTATTTTACATCTGCCATTTTATTACATAGTCATTCACATTCTTGCAGACTCCCTCAACAACGGTCAAGTGAAAAGTCTTCAATAATATGAAGTTATTCAGTGCAGTGAGGACAGGGTTCGACTATGAAAATATTAAAAGAGGATGCATCTTTGAAGGACTCTTCTTGATATAATAATTTAATAATAAGGTGAATAAGAATGATGTGTCCTTATGTGGTTCTTTTAACATGTAAAACACTTTAAAATTATGAATTTACTAATTTGGTTTCTATAATAAGGATTTTTCTTGAAATTATGCAGCATGAAGTAGACTTTATTCCTGACCATTCTCATTAATTTGAGTGGAATATGATTGTCTTTGGTTGTATAAAAATGTAATTAATTTGGTAGTGAAACAGAACAGATAGGTGGGTCATCTAGATAAAACTTAGATTTAATTTGTTCGACCACAGGGGATAGATGATGCAGACTCATAAACTGTATGAACTTTACCCCAGGCTAAGCACAGTCAAGATTCTGAAACTCTGCAGTGATTATAAATGAAGCCATAAGTATGTTGATAATTTGCTCTTTTTTCCTATGCTCTTCACTGCCTGGGGGAAGTCAGACAATGACGGTTCTGTCATTAACAGATTCAAACACTGACAGCTGTAGTTATTCCAGAAGATTAGGACACTCATATGAGATTGGACATTACAGTTCACCCTGATATTAGCACAATTTTTACCTAGTAACAGTTTAGGGTAGATTTTGTTCATATTCAAGAGGAAAAGACTAGAGTTCAGGATTTCCATATATCAGAAAAGCTTTAGTATGACTGAGCTGCAAAACTAAGACTAGTCTTGTTTGCTCTGCTTTCAAACCTTGAATTCTTTATGTCCAGCTTCAATAACAGAAATTGAATATGTTCCAGTGCTTTGTTCCTTTCTCCAGAAAAGTTTGAACCTCTGTGTGTTGGGCATCCTTGGTCTTTCTTTCATGCAGAGTAAATGAAGTCTAACTTGCTTTCTGCTTCCTTTCTTAATAGGGAAGATTGAAGATGCAGGCACTAAAAGTTAGTGCAGTGATGTAGTTTCTACATATGTTTTGAAGGTCTAATTAAGTTTGACACCTGTTGCATAAACAGAAAATATCGTCAAGACTTTTGAAAAACAGTCTTTCAAAAAGCTTGCAAAGCCAGCAGATTTTTTCATCCATAAACATCTTTGAACTCTGGTAGAAATATGTTAGCCAGAAGTGTGTATTCTGCTCTCCATGTTATAGGGCAATATTCCATAAACCCCTATTGTCTTGTATGGTTTTTAACCTCTGGAAATCTAAAACATGCCAAGATGAAAAGCACTTTTGTGCTTGCTTTGCCACAGATAATTACAAGCAAGTGGAGGATCAGGTCCTATTTTGCTTACATTTACCATTCATTAGTCATAATTATTTGGGATTTTTGAGTATAAAATTATTCTGCCTATCTAGTTATAGTATTCCCTTGGCCACATGTTATGCCATTATTACAATTCCCCAAAGTAATTCCAGTGGTAAATAATACTTCCATGAATGCTGTTTTGCAGAGGATAAATCAGTACTTCTGGTGATAAATGACCAAGAGTTTTCCGTCAATTTTACTGAATCTTGATGAAGCAGCAAGATATCATCCCATGTAGTGGACAGCAAAAATGAGTCCCTTAGTAAAAATGTATTTGCAGCCCTGAACTTCTCATTTTTTCCGAATGATTTAATTCATCAAGCCAAAGGAAGCTGACTATTTTTAATTACTTAGCCCCTGATACCTAGTCTAGGTAAGCATTTTACTAGTCTTGGCAGCCGAGGGCCAATATATCTTGTAGTGTCTATCAGAGCACCCACACGGCTGCTGTGAATTACATTGGTCAGTAAGGGAGCACTGGAATAAAGCAGTGCTTTGGCAGTATGTCCTCCTCAGTTGGAAAGACTGAATTGCCAAGTGATTTCTCCATGAAACTGTAACTTCTGGTGGACTGAGAGCACTTGTTTTAGAAAAAGGAAGTCAGAGTTTGGGGATTTTTTAGTAACAAGAGAAGCTATTACATCAGAAGGCATATTGTCCTACTAATTAATTACAAATACTGCCAAAACTGCATGTCTTTTTTCATCATCTGAATGATCTTCCTTGACCCTATTGACATTGAAAATTGTTACATCTTCTAGGGGCAAATTAAACAGTTCTCTACTATCAGAAATCTTTCTTTCTGCATGTCTTGACTGTGATCAAGCTTAAGCCTTCCCTTGGATAAATTAAATATTCAGTCCTTTTAGTCTGTCTGTATAAAGTAGATTTTACACTGCTTTAGATCTTAACAGCTATATGCAAATACCCTAAAATTCTGATTTTGACACACAAAGTACTCAATATGCATGAATATTGTAGACATCGAGGTACAAACGTGGTCTTTAGGTACAATCATGAGGTTTCATTCTAGTACAGTTTTTGCTGACACCAAAGAAGTGTGATTAAACATAAGCCTGTGTATTGGGTTTGCATGGCAAGATTTTGGTAGCAAGGGGTCTACCAGGCTGGCTTCTGTGAGAAGATGCCAGAAGCTTCCCCTGTGTTCGATCGAGCCAGTGACAGAGAGCTACAAGACAGAACTGCAACTTGCCAAGTCTGAGCCCATCAGCAACAGTGGTAGTGCCTCTGGGATAAAATATTTAAGAAGAGAGAGGGAAATTGCTGTACAGCAGTCAGAGAGAAGAGTGAGAATATGTGAGAGAAACAGCTCTACACGTATCAATGTGTCTTGAAAAGAAGGAGGGGAAGAAGGCTCTGGAGCAGAGATTCCTCTGAAGACCATGGTGAAGACCATGGTGAGGCAGGCTGTCCCTCTGCAGCATATGAAGGTTAATGGTGGAGAAGATGTCCAACTGCAGCCTTTGGTGGAACCCATACCAGAGCAGGTGGATGTGTCTGAAGAAGGTTGTGACCTCCAGGGGAAGCCTGTGCTGGAGCAGGCTCATGACAGGACCTGTGGACATGATGGAGTGAGGAGCCCATGCTAGAGCAGCCCATTTCTGAAGGACTGTACCCCATGGAAAGGACCCACATTGGAGCACAGTACTCTCAATGGAGAAGTTTGTGAAAGGCTGTGTCACATGGGTGGGACCCCACACTGGAGCAGGGGAAGAGAGTGAGAAGGAAGGAGTAGTAGATACAACATGTGATGAATCAACTGCAATCCCCAATCCCCATCCTCCTACACCGCTTGGGTTGAGGAGGTGGAGAAATTGGGAGTGTAGCTGGGCCCAGGGAGAGGGCTTAAAGTAAGAAGGGAGGGGTGGGGGAAAGCTGTTTTAAGATTTGGTTTTATTTCTCATTATCCTGCTCTGATTTGATCGACAATGAATTAAATTAATTTCCCTGAGCTGAGTTTGTTTTGCCTGTAGTTGGTGAGTGATGTCCCTGTGCTTATCTTGACCTACAAGCCTTTCATTATATTTTCTCTTCCCGGTCCAACTGAGGAGAAGGATTGATAGAGCAGCTTTTTTGGCACCTGACATACAGTCAACCTCAACTCACCACAGTCTGGCTTCAGGAACAGACCATAAACTAGTTTTAATTTTATATGGATATATTACTGATTTTACTATAGTACTGGTTTTGGATGGATAGGCTTAGTTTTCTTCATAGCAGTTAGTATAGGGCTATGTTTTTAATTTGTGATCAAAACTATTTGATAACACAAGGATGTTTTAGTTACTGCTGAGCAGTGCTCACACAGAGTGAGCGCACTTGAGATACACAAGATGTTAGGAGGGGACACAGCTGGGACAGCTGACCGAGCTGATTGAAGGAATAAATTAATAAAAACCAGGGGATATTTAATATAAAAATATGTCTGAAATTCCAAAGCAGTTGATAGGCAAAAAACCCACCCAAATAAAGTAGCCTGTATTTTTGCATTTATTGTCCTAAACAATTTTTCCCACTTAACAGAACTTTGTAGTAGGAAAGTTAAACCCCTTTAACTTAATCCAGAACGACTGGCATAGACTATCCTCGCTTCTAGAAACTGATGACTAAAATGATGTTGAAATTATGAACTTTGTAGCCAGAAGCTAGAAGGAAAGTGTTTCTGTTGGTATTTTCTGATAAAAATTGGCTGGAATCTGTTCTATCCAAGTACAATAGACAATTCAAGAATTTCACTAGAGGGAAAAGATCAATATATAAAGACTTTCAAATCTGGATTAAATGTGTTAGTCCTTCTTTTTTGTGCCTCTTTAAGATGGTTCCTTTAGAAGATCTTTAATGTGATTACAACTACATCATAATCTCAGTTTAATACACTGTTGTACTACTTGCCATGTATTTCTGTGAAATATCAAAAAAAGAAAGAGTTATATTACAGTAATTTATCACAAGTGTAAATAACTGTGCAGTATGCAAGGTTACAGAGGTTTCAAATCACAGACTGTTTGCTAATATACAGCTTTTCCAAGTGACAGTGGTATTGATGTTCATGGACCTTTCTTACTTGTGTTAGCTAATGAACACAGTGTGCATACCGATATGCATACTGTCAGAAAATGTCAAAAGATTATATGGATAAAAGTTGTAATACAGTGCCAGAATTCTGCCTAGAAAACAAGCATGAATGGCCCATGAACGAGCATGGTCCTTAGCTCAAAAAAGTTATCAGAGCTGATAGCCTTGAGAAAAAACATTAATTTTGCTACAAACTATTCAGAAATTCAGTTTAGTTCTCTTTAATGAAAATCTATTTAACTTTTTTGTTGTCGTCATCACCAGCTTTAATGGGAAGCAGCACATGTAGCATAGTATGAAATACAGGAAAACTTGAGAAGCAGTTGTTTTTCAGATGAACTGTGAGGGGGTTTCCAATGAAAACTTATGGGGCATAACAAATGTTGGTAGGGAAGAGGAAAATTTCATTGGATCTTAAATCTTCTTCATGAATCCTCGGAGTTTATGGAAAGACTGCTCCCCTCAACAGCACAGAATCATTCAGCACTGCTTCTCACGCTTTCAACTTGTCATACCTCATACACACTTTCATGAATGTGTCTCAACTGAAAGTCTTTCTAGGCATTTGGAAACCATTTTTCCATGTCCAACTGTCCTATGCTGTCACACAGTGACACTTCATCCACAGAGGGGCTCATGGCACTTCAGATTACACCCAGAGGAGAGGTTCCAATATATTTTTTATTTAATTGGGACTAATTTGCCAGTGTTTGGAGAGCTTATTCATCATTTTTTATTACACATAGAAGATGGTGTCAAGTTATAAAGAGAAGTAAGCATATTAATGTTGAAGCACAATGGAGTTATCAGAAATTCAGAGAGTATAAGCTGGATACCTCAGAGGTAAAGGAGCTTTAGCTAAGAGAACCACAGATTCATTGTATTACCCAGTATTCTTTGGGGTGAGTTAATCCAGTCTAGTCTTTATAATTTCCTTAATTCTTATTCTGTAAATATCAGTTTTCCCTTTCCTTTAACTGTGGTGGAATTAATTAAAGTAACAAGTCTCAACCTGCAGAAACTTTCATGACCACAGCAGTTGGATTTACTGGATGTTGGGATGTTCTGGTGCTGTACTATTCCCTTCTAAAGAAATGAAATATACATTTTCGGAGCTTCTCTCCCTAAAGAGAAGGGAAAGCTTGAACTTTTTTACCGCATCAAATCTCTTTGGATTCTTTTTCCATATACCCTGAGGAGTCAAGAATTAGAAAAAGAAGCATGAGGACAAGATGGTCTAAACTGACCCTTCCACAAGACACTGGTTATTTAATAAGCTCTGTATTCTTGTGATATCTCTAGTTAAATGTCTAATATAGAGACAAGACAGAAGATAATAAAAGTGTAGCTGTACTGAAGTCCTTTCCTGTAGCTTTCATTCCGCTACCCATGTAGATTCATGTCAGTTTCTGGAGTTCTTAATTATGTTTCCTGTGTAATTCATCATTTCTACTCATTCAGCACACGTGTTACATCTTTATGAGTCAGAATCCACTTGTCCTTTCTCCTTGGGTTGGCTGGGTTCTAGTCAGTGGAACCTTGACTTGGAATTCAGCGGAGACTGACTCAGGTTCTTGTCTGTGCCACTTTTTCTATATTCTCATTCAGTATGTTGATTGCACGTTGCTTCTTTACAGTCTCCTATATTTCCTTGCTTCAAAAACCCACATTTGAGTTTCTTTCCTAGTTTGCCATTCGGTGCTGCAAGCAAAAGTAAAACTAAATCAACTGTGAGCTAGCAAATACCAGAAAATATTTTTTTTAACCTTCCATAAGCAAAGTATACTTTTTTACATATTCTTCAAAGCTTTCACAGGGATGCTTTTCTATGAACCACATTTTAAAAAATAAACAGTGGATCTTTGAAAGTAACTCTTTGATCAAATTCAGTAATGCAAAATAGTTAATCTGATTTTTTACCATTTTGTACAGCTTCAAATGGTAGTTTATTATTGGTATTTTTAATGAGTAAATATTTTTCAAGCATTTGATAAGATAGTGAAATCTGTTAGAAATATACCAAGTATATATCTTCTTTCAGAAAAAAGACTAAGGACAAAAATAAAACATGTCAGATATTATATTGAATAAAGCCTGATACTCTGGACTTTCACTTGTCCTGCCTATCTTTTGCTAGACACTGTAACTACACCTAATGAAACCAGCCTGATCCGGTCCTGAATCAGCCCCAAAAATGCAGTAGTTTTCTAGCCCATTGTAAACTCAGAGTAAGCATACTTTAAGGTGGGAGATGTAACAGCCTCACTGATCCGCTTTAAATCTGCTACTGGGAGTCTTACAGAGCCCTAAAGGAAGTGCTCAAGAAGGAATTCAGGCAACCAATGAAGGACAGAAATATCCAATTACCATTAAAAGAATATTTTTCACAAAACAAGTATTCCATCCTAGATCTCTGGGTACTCAAGGGAGATCAACAAAAAAGCTTCAGCTGGTGAGCCTGGGAATTCTAATTCATAGCTCCACTTTGTTCTGAAAATCATGGATTCAAGAAAACACTTTTTAATGACCCATTCCAACTTCCTCCACATGTTGTCTTCTGACAATTCCTGACAATTCCAAAAGTGTAACTTTTTTTTCCCATAGGCTTTAACATTGTTACCCCTGCTATTTTATTTCTCCTTTTAAAATAAAACCACAAAATATAACTATCTCTGCATCTACTTACAAGTAAAGTGCCTTAGCCCCACAGTAAAAAATTTCAATATTGATTGGCAAAGTCATTGTAGCCTAGAGGATGTGTCTACTCACCTGAAAGTAGAAAAACTGGTGACTGGCCAACTGCATATCTCTTTAATCTACATCACATGTACAGATTAGATCTCCAGTGAAGTTTAGACTTTAAATATATGTAAATATCTATGTATAAACCCTTAAATGTAGCAGTCCAAATCTGAAAAGTAATCTCACCATAAAAACTTGTTTCTTTTACCCAAATAAAGCTAACTAGTACAATTTGAAATGCACTTGTGTATCACAGACATCTTTATGGAGATGACCAAGAGACATTGTCAGTGTTCTTCAGCAGCAAGTGAAGGTCAAAGAGAACACTTCTCCGGCACCTAAAATGAAACTGAAGTCATATATTTAGGAAACTTTGTCGTGCCCAATGTGTTTACTTAATATGAAACTTTAATTTTATCTCATAAATAAAAATCCAATTGCAAACAAATCCTGATGTAGTTGCTGCTTAACACAAGGGATATTCTTTTTTTTGTTTCAATTTATCTCAGTCACTCTTCTCCAGATATACATGTCTGTGCATTGGTGGTTTAGGTACTAACCTGTGGAATAGAATCCTTGAATACCAGAGGGAAACAGGATGCATATTGACTAGTTGTGACATTTGGGTGAAGGTTAAGGAATACAGCTACTAATTTCTCTTGATAAGAAGCATGGGGAGAGATTATTTGTATATGGATGAAATTCTTTTATTACCTTTGGCACATTCTGTGGAAAGCTGGGGAAACTGGATGGGAAGAAGTTCTATTTTCCCCTTATGAGGGTCATACACTCTAAAAACAAAATCTCATGAGTCCAGACAGTGGAATTTGCAATGTGCTCTCTGAAAATTTTACATATTATTATTCAAAATGTACATCAGATATTCCTGATTTGTGCATATTAAGAAATCATGGTCTCTAGTCTTCATCAGTCTCGAATTATATTCAGATATGATATGAAAAGAATAAATTTATTCCGGGAAATTCTAAACACACATGGTGTGGGGACAAAGTTAACCTTGACATTATGAGCAAAATCCACATAGCCTCTTCATGTTCCAGGAACTGAGGTGCTTTTTATATTCTTTTTTTTTTCTTCCTTTGTTTTTGCTTTATTTGTTAGTTGATACTTCTTAACTTTCATCAGATTGAATATAACTTTATTTATTCAGTGGATTCCTTTATATACGTTTTGTTTTTCAATACAGTCAGTGGTTCTTCCAGCCCTTACCAGGAATAAAAAAGTAAAGAAATATAAAGGCTTATAACCAGTAGCATAAAAGACATTATAATGAGCGTGCATAAGGTGAGAATGCAAATCTTTACTGCATCTTTGTAGATGAAGGTGTTGGGAATCAGTGGTTAATCCATGGAGATTTCATTAATGAACCAACAGGACTATAACAATTCAGTAGATATTTAATAAATACCTAAAATATGTTTATACATCTGTTACTTTCTCTTTTGTGAGTTGTAATTAAAACAGCAATTGTATATCTCTTGGGCAGAATTGTTTTGAAGGCAACACATACACTGAGACGGATAGAAGAGAATGAATTGCTAGCTTTAAAAGATTATACTCTCTAGGTAGATCTCATGCAGGGAGGGCTGGTTTTGCTATTGTTTGGAGACTTTTATTCTTTCTTACCTCAGTCACTTTTGTGCCATTAAGTTAAGGAACCTGCTGTCACCAATTTGTAAGCTATTTTTCATAGATTTTTAAAAATCTGTTTTATTTTTTCCTGAAAAAAAACCCCAGTCTAGAAACATCCAAACAGAATGTTCCATCTAGAATTAAACAGCTACAGAAAAGTAAAATATGTTAGTATCATGGAATGGAAAGCAGGCACTCATTTAATACCTAAAGAACAGGAAAGAACTTTCTTCAAGATTCTTTTAATGCAGTGCTCATAGTTTTAGATCTCCTAGTGCTTCTAAGGCAAGTGCAAAACCATGAATTTTACTAGAGAACTTTTTCATTAATGATTATTTCTTACCACTTTGCAGTTCTTTACACAGCTTTCATATCCCTTTGATATGATTTACATTCCCTCTAAATTAAATATTCTGTTTGAGGAATTCCCTATAACAAGAATTGTCAATGTAGAAATTGGTATTTGGAACTGTATGAAGATTACCTACTCAGTTACTGTCTCTGCAAGGCTGACCATCAGTTTGATTCAGAAAACACAATTTGAAATTATAATTTTAAAAAATGTATTTAAAAAATAGCATGAGCTGAACATTATATTTAAAACAAAGATCCATTAGACTGAGAATCTTTCTTTCATCCATTTACCAAGGTATTAGTCAGAATAGTCCTTCTTTCTGTAAATCTCTAAACAAGAACTTAATGGGTTATTTCTGACAAGAATATTCCATTTTAAAGTTAATAACTTCAGTGGTAATAAACTTTACCTAGAAAAATATTCTTAAGAAAATATAATGCATGTGTTTGAGAAAAAACATTTTTTTATTTGTTTAATATCTAGCCTGTCACTGTGCATAGCTACCATTCTGTCAAACATAGATGTGGGTTTGCTCTGGCACTGAGTAGAAACTTCCTTCAACAGTGGTTCTGTCACATCTTCATCTCACCTCATGGCAACTTCCACTTGAACCCTGTTCCTTATAAAAGTATCTCTGCATCATAATATTTACCTTAAGGTCTCAGCTGGAGGAAAAAAAATATTTTAGTACACTTACTTAGGAAAGACCTCTCTTTGACTTTTTCTTAGGGTTGTGGGTGGTTTTTTATTATTTTGTTTTCACCCTTGGACCATTTGCATAACCAAGTTGGAAGCCATAAATTTCAGCAGGCTTTCAATGATCTATTTCACCAAGAAATGGGTAGTCAGAATTTAGCATTTGTATAGGAATATATATTTGATAATCCTAAAACTGTGAAATGGCTGAAAGGAATTTTCTTTAATGTTCCAGAAATATTTGCTTTAGAGAGGAAGCCAAGCATGAACAGAAATAAACTTTAAGAAAAGTTTATGTTATTAAGTCCAAAAAAAAGTTTAATAAGGAAGGAGGTCTATTATATAGCAAGGTTAAATTTAGATTTCCTTGTTATTGAAAGCTGTCACTTTGCAAAGACATGTAAATTTCTCTCCCAGGAAGGAAATAACTTCCTCATTTAACCTTTATTTTTAAAGGAACCCATTTCCCATAAATAGCAACAATTATCTCTCCAAAACTGTCTTCTGCCTTGATTCTGAAAGCAGTAGAAGGTTTTATGTGCATATAATATCTGTGTATATTATTTAGGCATATTTCATACTAAAATGTTTCAGTTCCAATTAATCTGAAATGTAGGTTAAAATACAGCTCTAATCTGAATAGTGACTGATCAGATTGATGGTTAAATTGACTAATAGTAGAACAAAATGACAGAGAACTTATCAGAAAATGTACACAGGGAGATTAAAATAAAGATAATGCGGCATAAAACAAGACAGGACAGTTAATTAAGATGAAGAAGGAAATAATAAATAATATAATTTCAATCTCTTCCCTCTCCTGAGCTCTGATGAGGTCACATGTGTAGAACTGTGCACAGTTCTGGGCTCCCCACTACAAGAGAGACAGATGGGCATACTTGAGAGAGCCCAACAAAGGACCACTAAGATGATGAAAGGACTGGAGCATCTCTCTTACTAGGAAAGTCTGAGAGAGCTGGGACTGTTTAGCCTGGAGAAGAGAAGGCTCATCAATGTATATAAAAACCTGAAGGGAGGGTGCAAAGAGGATGGAGCCAGGCTCCTTTAAGTGCTGCCCAGTGTCAGGACCAGAGGCAGTGGGCACAAACTGAAACACAGAAGGGTCCATGTAATCATAGGGAAACACTTTTTTGCTGTGAGAGTGACTGAGCACTGGCAAAATTGCCCAGAGAAGTTGTAGAGTTTCCCTTCCCAGACAAAATAAGTTCCCTTCCAACCTCAACCATTCTGTGATTCTCTGAGTACTGTGGTACCAGCAGATTTGGGACATAATTCTAAATTATGTTTAAATATAACACCTTTAACATGTAATTTGTTTGTTCTGGTGAATTAGTCTTTCTTCAGTAATATTTTAAATACAGAAAACTAGCATAGGCAGTATGTCTTTCATAGTTTCTTCCTTGGACCTGTCACCAGTGCTCATATTTTTTGTTTGTTTTTTTGTTTGTTTGGGTTTTTTTAACTCTTCCCTTGGCTGGCTCAAAAGTCAATTTTTGTTCATTTCTATGAGGTATCTGTTTCTCCTGAGGGCTCTTTAAGTAGCACATTTACACTAAAATTATGTATGAAATTTGTCATATATGACCAATGCTCTAAATGACAGTCAACCCATATATATTATCTGTCATCCAGACTGCACTAATCTTATGTAGCACTTTCAACAGATGACAAAAAAGAACAGATGATGCCCAGACTTAGTAATGTTGTCATGTTCCTTTCATTCTCATGTATCCATTACTTGATTCTTTTCTATCTGTATGGTAATTTTATCCTCAGAGTTATATTAGTTTTAATATTAATTTCATTAGGAATTTTGTCATGTTACCTCTCGAGGCCTTTTATTAGTTTATGTTACATGAACTTTTTTTTTTTTTTTAAATTACTGTATTTAATGATTTTAACTTCTAGCTCTATTAAGGAAACTAATTCCATGCAAGGAGATAAGCCTGTTTTGTTTTGGGCAAACGCCAAATCCTTTCCATGAGAGGCTCTTCTATCAGACTTCTCAGCAAGAAAGAAGCAAGGAAGTTAGTGTGTGGGTGAATCTGAGGTGAAAATTAGCTATTTGGAAAAACACATCTCTGATAAATACAATAAGGATTTTTGACTAAATTTATAAGCAGCACAGATGGTATTTGATGACACTATCTCAAGGGGAAAAGTATTCTTTTTTTACAGTACAACATCAGCTTTATACATTTGGGATTATTTGGCAGAATATAACACTCTATGTATGCAATCAGTGCATCTGCAAACTGATGGTTAGAACCTGTTGGCAATCTGGAAGATATTTCAAGCATGTACTGTGCTTTTACATTAATTGCACTTGCTTTTCTTAACAAAGGAAGTTAAAGAGCATGAAAGCTGGGTATAAATATTGAAGGGCAGAGTTCTGATCTCAGGCTAAAACTGTTAAGTAAATACACCTTTAATTCTGGATCTGAAAGCTCTAGTATCAATTGTTGTGTATATATGATTATAAAGGAGAAAAAAAACCCAAAACACAACAACCTTTGTGTAAAAAATGTTAGTTATGTTAGTTACAGTAATATAATCCACTTCCTTCACTCTCTCTCCTGCTTCCCACTTCCTATTCTTCCTTTCAATATGAGTCTTTTCAGAGCATCCTTTCATTATGAAATTCTAAGGTATATTGCTTACTCAGATAACATAAATCTCTTTTCAGACAAAGTGATTTTCTTGTCTAAAGAACAAGTGGAACATCCCAAAGAATCTTACATAGAGAGTACAGAAATTGAGATTGCTACTTCATGCAGAAATCTTGTTTTTCTAATTTTGTGTGGTTTCAAATACAAAATCAATAGAACAACTTCTTAGGTTCACGTCTTTGTATAGGAACGAGACTTGGAATGTAGGTGATATTCTCGCGTAAGATGTGTCCTACATCTCATGTAGTTACTGTAGATCAAATGTAATGTTCAGCTTCTTCCCTTGCATGTCCTTCCTTTTGTTTGACAACAGAATTGCCACAAACTTAATTAATGTCCAGATTTATCTTCATGCTTCTGTGAAATTACAAATGGACTGCATTTTTGCTGCCTATAATTATGGCTAAAACCGGGGAAGTATTTTTTTCTTACAGTTAAAAATTTCTTATTTTATTACCCTGCTTGACTCATAACTGCTTTTGGTTTTATAAGATTATTTAGACGTAACTAAATAAAATAAAATATAGACATAATATTTTACTGAGGACACAAGTCAAAACTGATTGACTGCTACTCAGTAATGTAGGCTATTTTATTTATTACCCTTTGAATTATACGTTAATATTTAGAACACAAAAAATGCTTATTAACATATTTAGAACTTCAGATAATGTGATAGATTTTTGCTACAAGTACATTGTTTGCTTTAGTTTTTCCAAAAACATCCCTTGATTAGAACTCGTGGATCAGTCCTTCACAACCATCGCTCTTTTACACAAGGGTGGTATTTCCTAGATTTGTACATGTAATTCCATATTCCCGAGGATTAGTCTCATTTTATATGAATTTTCTATTCATTTCAAAGTCTATAGAATATTTTAATAGTTCAAACAATATTTCTAAATTACACTTTTATTTTCACGTAATAAGCATATTCAGAATAAACCAGTAAGTATTATCAAATGGTGGAGGAAGATATGGGAAGCCTTTTTCATCATATTTCTTGATCTTCTTGGATCAATAAACTCTGTGATCTTTATCTTCTTTACATTGTATGTACAGCCCCACCAATGCCTATCAAAGGCATGATATTACTTGACATCAGCTTTTGTCACTGGAAGTATGGAATGGTTTTCACATGAGAAGAAAATTTAGCTGGAAATCTGAGGCCTGGAAAGGGGAAGGCATTTGTGCTTAGGGTCTATAAAACACAGATTGCATGAGAAGTTAGAAGAGGACTTCTAACAAAACAAGGTATCCTAAAACAAAACAAAAAAAAAAGAAGAAGAAAAAAATCTCAAAACAAAACCACTCAAAACCAAAGATCAGGATACACCAAATTAAACTTAAGCAAATTAAAGCAGAAAACAGGAATAAAACAAACAAGCAAAGTTAAAATCAGAGAGTATGTAGTTAAGCTTTGGTATCCCTTGATGAGGAACATCTACAAATATAAAAAGTGATGAACATTAATGAAAGGACTATAGCTACCAAATGGAAAGACATCACCTTTAGTTCAGTTTAGTCACTATTTTAAGAGTAAATTGGTTGAAGCACTGAGACTACTTTTAGAAATTATCTGTTGTGTACACATGAAGAAAGCTCTTCCTTGAAGAACTTGAAATCATTGTACCACATGTGACATTAAGATGAAGATCTCTACACTGTGCAACTGGTGAAACTTTTATTAAGCAGCTAACAAGATTTGCATTCTTATTTCGAAAACAATGAAATTTCTAAACCAGATTTTGACAGATACAAAGTTCAAGACTACTACTCATAGTACTAAGTCTTTTTTTTTTTTTTTTTTACTTTTGAGCATTCTTTCTTTATGACAAGAGAAAATTAGGTAAGAAGCTATGCATTGTTCTAGCACATAAAGCACTTTCTGGGAAGCTTCATCTTTTTTAAAAAAATACATTTTCTATGACCATGCTTTAAGTGATCCCTTAACCGGCAAATTTTAGATATCAAATGTACTTGTGATAGTTACTAAAGGATTTCAAAGAGGATAGAGACACCTCACTTTCCTTACACTTTTTTTTAGTAAGAATATATACATGTAAATATGTATGAAGTCAGGTTCACTGTAAAGAAATGGAAATTAAATCCTCTGAAAACATACCTGCACAGCACACAGGTATGCAGAAAAAGAGAAGTTCTTCACTCTGAGGGTACTGAGACATTGGAACAGGTTGTCCAGGGATGTTGTGGATGCTCCACCACTGTATGGATTCAAGACCAGGTTGGATGCAAACTTATGCAACCCGGTCTAGTGGAAGGTATCTTTGCCCATAGCAGAGGGTTTGGAACTAGGTGAGCTTTAAGGTCCTTTCCAACCCAAACCTTTGTATGATTCTATGAAAAACAGACTGAGAGATTTTAAACAGAAAATATTCAAGAATTAATTCTTATATTGGTCAAAACACTGGGTAGTTGAACAATGGCAACAGTCTTTATACCCAGTCTTTCTACCTATCTCTAGTGGTAATTAAATTCTTGATTCCTAAAGATTTTATGAGAGTTCGTATCTTTCACATGTTCAGCTACACTTAAATGAAGTAAGATTCAGGTAAATACACATTAATACAAACTGTATATTTTTCCGTGCTGGGTATCACTCATTCCTACAAGTTCAATGGGACTAAATATTCACGCATCTATAAACATAAACGTCAGTATTTTGCTACACCAAAGTGCTCAATGACTTGCTGAAATGAACCCATACTTATACTCCAAAACCAAAATTGAAACACAGTGAACTACTAAAGTAATATATTAATTATATATATACTAATACAAAATTAAACCAAACAAACCAGGATTTTTTTTTCTCCTAACGCACGTTCTGATCCATTCTGTTTAAATATAATAGAGTTCTCTTAATAGTGTCAGTGAAGTTTGAGTTAAAAACAGTAGGAAGTAAGATTTATGAGGAGAATCTATGACTAAACATTTTTGTCTTTCTTTGAGAGCTTCAGGTAAAAGTATCAGAAATTTTCCAGTGTTACCATAGTGTAATTATGAAAATATTTCCAGTGTCTCACCACAGAAATGGAATGGGAAGAGTTTAAGATAGTTTCACTTTTCTTTTTTAGAGGAATGTAAAAACAACATGTGTGAGTTTTTCTGTGTAAAAGAGACTAAGAACTCAATACTCTTCATGTTCAGCCAATTTCAATCCAATTTCAGATAGAAGTGAGGAAAAAAATATGTTCTTCAGTGTTTGAAAACTCTCCTGATTCTTATTTGAAGATATTTGCCTCTGTATAATTTATAAATGTTGGTTTATTTGCACATGGTCAGTATGAATAAATAGTCAATCTTAACCATATTAACCAGTCTGTGAATATATCTATGAGATGTAAGAAAAAAATAAAGCTTTCTTTGTGATCATACTGTTGGCAAGATGATTTGTCCATTTATCAGAATAATCAAATATTTCTCTGAAATGACTACAATTCTCTGAAAGCATCACAGACTTATTGCTAGTCCATCATAGTCTCTTTTTTTGTTTTATTTATTTATTAAATACTTGTACGCACTTTGATGCAAGAATAATACTTTACTGTGCATATATACAACATGGAGAAGGTCAAGAAGTCCAGGCAGTCTGAATAGCATTTTAATAGTGATGTATATAGACATACACATACACACACAAGTAGTGCTATTCTTAATTGTGATAGAGTTTAATAACCACATGAAGATTGTTTACAAAGTAACTGGAGAAAAGAATGTATAGTATTAATGTGATACCAAATGTTTTGCAAGGTAGGACTTATACTGAGTTACCAGTTAGAATCGTTTTACTTATAGAAAAAAAAAACCAAATAAACTCACAAAAGAAAAAAAGGAAGAGAAAACAGGCAGGAACAAAATCACACTTTCCTTGTTGTTTTCAGAATTTTTTAGTGATTGGGCGACTGATATTTCATGGCTGGCCTCCTGAAGACAAACTAAGAAGTGCTGGAAATCAAACAAAAAGGCTCATGGTATTTTCCATGTCTGAACTGAAAAGATCTAGATTATTTATCTCCTGATTTCATTGCTACAGACAGTCTAAATCAGGCCATTAGTATGCAACCTAGACATTTTATCTGAACTGTAAAACAAAGGTTCCTTGCCTAGTTGCTCATTTTTTGTATCAAATGTATTCTCTGAACTTATAAACATCAAAAAATCTTCCTGTATATTAGGATTATATAGCACAGACTATGGTGGCATAATTAGTTATAAAATATAATGGCTAAGTCTTCATTTTTTTTTCTTATTCATAAAAATGTTGCAGTGCTTTGTCAAGCCACAAACTACATTCAAAATGATTTTGCCAATCTTGAGCTCCATGGCATTGTTGTTGCTGCATGCTGCCCTTATAGTCAATCTTACAGTTATTTGTATCTTTGGTATTATAAGAGTTACACATAAAGCAGTGATGTGATTGCTCACTGCTACATACCAGTTATTACACCTCACTCCAGGCTTTCACATAGTGAATCTCTGGAAATGGAAATAGTAAATGATGAAGTCAAATTGCATGGAAGATATATGTACATTAGAGGACTTAATTTCATTTCCTTGTTTTTCTCTAAAGTACATGTCTGTCTGAGTTATGAAAGAAGTGAAAAATTATTAACTGACTAGAAATTGATATGGATATAAGCCAGATATATTTTTTCACTATTTACTAAGCTGAAACAGACACATGCATACACAAATTCCCTAAGAAAAAAGCATTTCTTTTTCTTTGCTTTCGACTTCAAACTTCTATGTAGTTTGCTTTTTCATGAGACAGACATCTATATTTATTTCTCTAGATAGAATGAGGACATTGAGGGAAAACTGAAAAAAATTCTTTTTATGTTTGTTTTAAAATCTAGAAATTAAGAGCTTTAAAAAATATAAGGATATTTTCAATTTGTAGAATATGTAGATAAACAATATTTACATGTGATTTAAAATTTGAAACTGAACATATAAAGCCTCAAGACTGGGGAAAGGAAGGTCTTGAATGAGTTTAGAATGGGAAAAGTTAATTTTCAAAGCATATAATTAATTGGTTGCCTTGGGACTGAAACTAATTAGGAAAATAACAAGAGCAGAAAGATTTTATTTCTTTTTTTTTTTTCTTAATATCTGTATGTAATATTTGGTCTGCTACTCATGTAGCTATTGTGTGCATTTCTAGGATTGAGTGCTTAAAAAAATAGCAGAAAGTTCTGTGTGCTTTTCCTCTACTTTGGCCGAGACACTGCTGTACACCATCAGCTTTTCTACTGCACCTCTGGGGCAAAGCATCATAACATAATAAAACTAATCAAACCAAATAAATACACCTGGAAGTAACATCCCTGACATCAATTCAATGAACAGTTACAGCTACATCAAGAAACTAGGCTTTCATCATGGATTTAAAAGCTAAATCAAGCTGAAATACCTTCACAATAAAGGTGTTCAAGGAAATGACATATAACCAATGAAATGTCTCACTCCTACAGCTCACAAAACAGGAATTGGAAAAAAAAGAAAAATATCAGTCACATTTCCCTGGAATGATCACAGGATCAATATATACATTTAACACAAAATGAAAAAAAGTATGTTCCTTTATTTTGAGTTACAGGTAGTACACAGAGCACTCCTAATGATTATGTTTCACTTGCTCTGAAAAAGAGTTATGATAAAGATGCAGAGTTAAAAAAAAAATTGCCTATCTAAGATACTGTAGAGTGTTGGCTACCTCTGGCTCAACATTTGTTACCATTTATATGATGCCCTGCATACATTAATATTTTGTTTCTGCACAGTAACAAAATCCCACATAATCATTGCTTGTTTTTTAAAATTAGCATTAGTTTTGCATTGGCAGGAGTTTATATATATAGATTTTTGGCAGGCATTTTTAAATTTTTTTATTTTCTTGTTAATTCTTTTTCAATGCAGTGCATTTCTAATGTCATCTGAGCCATTTGGTACTAAAGACAATGTAAACTTAACCATCAGCAACTTAAAAGCAGTTGACTTAAAACGCATTTTTTCTAGCTTCAGAGGATTTTTTAATGAGGCTGGTTAAAACTACTTATTTGTTGTTTAAACTGGCACATAAAATTAGAGATACCCACACAGTGAAGAATTATCTTCCTAATATCTAATCTATATCTACCCTTTTTCGGTTTACAACTGTTACCCGTTATCCTATAACTACATTCCCTGATAAAAAGTCCCCCTCCATCTTTTCTGTGTGCCCCTTTTAAGTACTGGAAGGTCACTTTAATGCCTCCCTGGAGCCTTCTTTTCTCTATGCTAAACAACCTCAACTCTCACAGCCTGTCCTTATAGGAGATGTGCTCCAGTAAATTATGAGATTGGTTTGTCTAGTTCCAAATTGAGGTTTTCACCTTTTGTGACACAAAAGATGAAAAGTCCTGAAACAAAATTTTGAGCTGAAAAAGTTACAGTGACTTAACAGTTAAGACTGAGGTATGCATCAGATATCCATGCTGCATGCAGACGTGAGAAGATTGATGGGAAGGATTGCAAACATAGAATGAAAGGCTCTACAGTCAATTTGGTAAGTTAATGCTGAGTTTTGAAGCAGATCTGGGTTTTTTGGATACAGCAAAGACACAGACTTTATTCCTGTGCCACAAAATCATAGAATGGTTGAGAATTACTCCAGGACCTCTGGAGGTCATCTGGTCCACCACACTGCTCAAGCAGGGCCACCTACAGTCAGTTACCGAGAACCATGTCCAGATGGCCTCTGGATATCTCCAAGGAGGGAGATTCCACAGCCCTCTGGGTCACTCTCACAGCAAAAAAGTGTTTCTGTATAATTACATGGACCCTCCTGTGTTTCAGTTTGTGCCCACTGCCTCTGGTCCTGACACTGCGCAGCACTGAAAGGAGCCTGGCTCCATCCCCTTTGCACCATCCCTTCCGGTTTTTGTATAGATTGATGAGATCTTTGCTGAGCCTTCTCTTCTCCAGGCTAAAGAGTCTCAGCTCTCTCACACTTTACTCATAGGAAGGATGTTCCTGTCCTTTCACCATCTTATTGGTCCTTTGTTGGGCTCTTTCCGGTATGTCCATGTGTCTCTCTTGTAGTGAGACACACTTTTCTGAGCTGTCCCTGCCCTAAAGAGTTTGCAAGCTGTAATAAGTCTCTGATCAAATTTGGGCTCGTTCCTCGTGTGGAGAAACTGGATGATTTTCAAAGATTCCTTCCAGCCTACAGTATTCTGTGATTCTGAATGGTAAAATAGTGCACAAATATGGATTTAAACATATAATAACATATCTACAGCTAAAGGTAGTTGTGAGGTCACAGAAAGCCAGTAAGCTGGAAGGCTTAAGCTAGAGTACACTCTCTGTAATGCTGAAAATTTGCCATACACAGGGAGCTCATATCCTGATGAGTTACCTGCAGGCCTATCGTAGGCCATGAGTTACAGGGGTGAGAACTGCAGGGAAGTGAGAAGAAAGTAAGTTGAAGAAGAAGCAAGTTGACCTATGGTCATCCCAAAGATTGAGCTTTCAGGAGAGGCAGTCATCATCAAGAAGATTTACTCACTGGAGTAAAAAATGAAAATCTTGTATTTGGATTTTGGATCCTATGGACCAATTGGAATTCTCAGCCAAATAACATATTGCTTTCATTTCTTGTTTGGAAAAGGGAAAATATTGAAGTATGTATTTAAATACTTCTGAGGCCTGGAATCTTAGTACCTCAACCGTGGGAACAGAAATGGGAATAACAATAGTTAGGAATGATTACAGGGTTTTTTTTTGTTTAGATACTCACTTTCAAGAACTTTGTATTTAAATGCTTAGGACAGTTACTTTCTTCATGAAATTACATAGATTACATAAAGCATGTAAAAAGCAAGGACTTGTTACCCAATATTCATTTCACACACCAGAAATAATACTTGTAACAGTCTATGAAATAAAAGATAAATACTTATGTAAGTAAAAGGATGTCTGACAGAACGGCAAATTGTATTTATTACTTCTTGGTGAACAAGGAAAAAGAGGTATTAAATTCCTGTTTGGGAGAACAGTCTGACCTCATGCATGCCATGACAATTCTCTACAGTCTTTTCATTTTGTTTCTTCTTAGTGAGTGCATTACAAAGGTAGTCCTTTATACCTTTTTACATAATGCACTTTCTAAATTCAAGCTGTAACTAATTCGATTACTGGGAGTACGAGCGTGCAAGGGCTGGTTTCTTATCCTCAGATTTAAATTCTACATATTCTTTCTTCTCATTCATTTACATGTTGATAAGTATCTATGTAATTTTTCACTTCTTTTATCAAGTGTATGAGCAAGCTCCAGCAAAATCATATGCAATATACTCAAACCTTCTTTAGCAAATCAAATCTGAAGTCAGAAAAAGAAATGATAAACTGGAAACAGAAAAATATGTTATATTTTTTCTCAAATAAAAAGTACACTACCACCACCAACAACAAAAGACATTTTTCACAGTTAAGGCATGTAGCAGATTTTTTCTTCTTCATATTAATAAACAAAGAGGAATTGGGAAGGATATGTTCCTATTCACTTGAAAGACAAATTTGCTATTGGTTATTTTCTGCTACCGATATATCTTTGTGAAACTATGGAATGTTCGAGGGAAATTTTCTCTGCTTTTTTTATTTCTCTTCCCCTGCCTCTTCCCCTCTTCTCACGTTATATGCAGCATGTCTTGCTCTCTACTTACTCAGACACATTTCTATGAATTAATTTTGTTCTGTTTTCACTTCTTGACATGTTGTCCAAATCTTTTAAAGATTTGATCATTTTGATTAATTGCAGCCAAACTATTCAATAATTTGAACAGTGTAGAGAGCTTTAAGAGTATTACATACTGGTACAATAGCAATTTGCAAGAGTTGCCATCTGCAAGCAATGTTTTCAAACAGCGTTACAAGCTGTTAGGCTTTTACTCTACACAGTATAAGTATAAACCTAAAAATTGTAATAACCAGATCTCTCACTACTGAAAACTGTTCTGATTTTTTGACAGAGAAATTCTGTATCCAAACAGAAGCTGATAAAGTGGGTCAAGCACATGGTTACCTTGCAGACATCCATCACTTTGAGTGGAAGGAAATAAAAATTTTATTGCTTCTTTCTAAATAGCAGAGCAGATACTCACTGTTTTCTTGCTGCACATTTTAAAACTATGCATTTGTTTTTCTGTCTTTTTGCAGTGTTTGCAGATTAATCTCAAATATCTAAAAGGCAGCCTAACCAAATAACAAACACAAAGCATATGTGAAATTATCATAAAATGGTTTAGAACTCCAGCCAAGTCATCCTGGATTTTGTTGCCATATCTGAATATTACAGGAGGTATGGCAGGTAACCAACTGCTCCTATCTAAAATGTTTTCAAAGCCTTGAATGTTTTCAGTTATTTTATTTTTTTAACACAGAAGTACCATGAGGTGGGAATTTATTTGCTAAAAGAACAGAAAGAGTTTCAAATCAAGAGCAGTAGAAGGTAGGTTCTTAAAGTGACATTAGGCTTGTTCCTTCTAAAATTCTAATCCTGATTTTCAGGAAATCTTAGTGTAGGACTCTAGACCTTTCAAAAAATCTATAACTTACTTATGAAATATATTGCTATACAGGAACACAAGGAAATAACTTATAATTGGTTTTAATATTTAAATGACAGATTCTCAAATGAATAAAAAATTAGGGTCTACATATTTATCACTAGCGAGGATTCAATTTTTAATCATCTGGGCTGCAAAGCTTTTGCAAGCATCTTTTCAATAGTTAATCTCCATGAATAGGTTGATGCTGGATATAAAAGCAAACTCTTATGTAACCAGTTACATAGAGAGTTTTCTGGTTAGACAACATCAAGCATGTTGCACAGATTTCAACTGCATTGGTTAACTGAAAGGAAATTAGACCTAGTCTAATTAGTTCATAGCTTGAACTTGAGTGCAACACTCTGAGAAATGTCTATGTAACTCTAAGTAGAAACTAGCAATATTCACAAAGGACTATATCAATGTAAAGAATGGAACATTTCCAGGCCAGTAAGTAATAATTTTTGTTGCAATTCTTATTTATTATAATAAATGCTTGGTATGAGGAATGTCAACAGTTAATAAGTACTACATATTGCCATAAAAAAGATTGGCTTAGAGGTCTCATAAGTGATTTGTGTTGGAGCTTAATCGCATAAAAATTGCAGGCATTATTCAGAAACAAATTGAATCACTATAAAACAGCATTGCAAGGACAAGGGTACGTACATGACAGACCTAGAGGCTACTCCAAAGCTGCCAGTATAATTGTCTGAGGAATTTGTCAAGGAGACAGATGCTGCTGACAGAAAATAATGTTATGCTCCCTGCCATTTGGTTATAGCGATGGTCAAATCTAAAACAAACATAAATGAAACAGTGTGTCATGTCTACTAAAGGTGTGCACAGTTGTGTTTTCCTAGTTCTGGATTAGGAAAATTCCTACAGGAATTCTGTAGCCCTCAGAAGCATCCATCCAGAGGGGCCTTGACAGGCTTGAGAGGTGGTCCCATGATGACCTCCTGAAGTTCAACAAAGCCAAGTGCAAGGTCCTACAACTGGGTTGAGGCAAACCCAAGTACAAATATAGACTGGGTGGAGTATGAATTGAGAGCAGTCCTGAGGAGAAAGACTTGGGGGTGCTGGTTGATTAAAAGCTCAACATGAGCCAACAATGTGCCAGTGCAGCCCAGAAAGCCAACAGTAGTCTGGGCAGATCAAAAGAAGCACGGTCAGCTGGTTGAGGGAGGTGATTCTGCCCGTCACCTCCACTCTCGTGAGACCCCATCTGGAGTACTGCATCCAGCTCTGGAGCCCCCAGCACAAGAAGAACATGAAGCTGTTGGAGCGGGTCCAGAGGAGGGCTGTGAAGATGATCAGAGGGCTGGAACACTGCTCTTACAAGGACAGGCTAAGAGAGTGAGGTTGTTCATCCTGGAGAAGAGAAGGCTCCAGGGACACCTAATTGCTGCCTTTCAGTATCTGAAGGGGGCCTACAAGAAAGCTGGGGAGGGAATTTTTACAAGGGCTTGTAGTGATAGGACAAGGGGTAACGCATTCAAACTGGAAGAGGGTATATCCAGTTTAGAAATTAGGAAGAAGTTTTTTCACTATGAGGGTGGTGACGAACTGGTTCCCCAGGGAATTTGTGGATTCTTCATCACTGGATGCGTTCAAGACCAGGCTGGTTGGGGCTTTGAGCAACCTGGCCTATTGGGAGGTGTCCCATCCAACCCAAAGCATTCTATTATTCTTTGATTCTATGATCTGTGCACAAAAATAACCCCTTTCCAATCTCTGCTATGAATCTACATTGCAGCACACAGTACTTTTAAAGAATGGCAGCTTAAGAGAAAACATCTTTAGCAGAATCATAATGACCTTAATTCTCAAGTCTGCAAGTTAGAACTGATAATTTCATGTTTGTATTTTTGATATTTTATTCCTTGTAGAATTTAAGAAAGATCTCTCTTGGGTTATACTGTGTAAACACAGTTATACTGTGTTCTATTTATCCACTTAATGCTTAAATGATACACCAGGTCATGGGAAACTTGGGTTGGAAGCATGAATATAAACCATAGGCCTGCCAACCAAAATCACATTTCAGAATGGACCACTTAGCCAATGCACAGTGCCTAAGATGTAAGCTGTTGGTCAGCCAGTGCACAGTTTATCTAAATCTTCTGACTTTTTGAGTATAGGAAGGGTAAAGGTTCAGTCTATGCACTGAAAGACTGCTCTGCATTGAACGCACAGACAACAGGATCATTAGCAAGAGAAAATTGAGTACAGCCGAGAACAGGAGACCCACCACAGGTGTAGAGCATTGATTAGAAAAAAAAAAAAACACAAAGGAGCACTGTTGGAAAGATACAGGAGGCTGCCTTTAGGTTTGCCTTCTACTGAAGACTGAAAACCAATGAAGAATTTAAGATGGATACAAAAGCACAAGTCATGTGTAGACAAAAGTTGTTTAGTCGTATTTATATTTGAACTATAAGTTTGGTGAGGGTTCCAGAGGAAAGGACAAGGGCATTAAAATGTCAAATAAAATGCAATGTCTGTTATTCACATTGGGAAAATAATCCTATTTATCCAAAGACTATTGTAAGTCCAAAGATCTTGGAGTCATAGCAGATTGTTTTCTGAAAATATTAGCTAAGTGAACATCAGTGCTCAAAAAGTCAAATTGGACATCAGGAATTATTAAGAATAAAATAACAAAACAGAAAATTCTGTTTTGCTGCTGTGGAAACTCTTTTTTATTTTTCACTATCTTTAGTATTTTATGTAAGGCTTGTCCTCTTATCTCAAAAATCATGTAATAGAATTAAAAAGTAGAGGAAGGAAAAGAGTTGCTGTATGAGGAGAGAGTAAAAGATTATCACTCTTCTTCCTGGAATAGAGAAAACTGAAAGACAGTAAAATACATGTTTCTAAAATCACAGATGACAATAAAAGGATGAACTACACAAGTTTATTACCTAATTTTACTTAAGAACTGAGACAGATTAATAAAGGATTAGGCCGCCGGTTTAGTTGGTATATTTTCATACAATATATATGGAACTCACCAAAAATGTAAAGAGGTTCAAAAATGTTCAAAAAATCATGGAAGAAAAGGCTTTTTGGAAGCTGAGAAGTTGTATTTCTCTTCTAGCTGTCTGATTTTCCTAAGAAGATGCCAGAGTCTCAGATTTAGGCTAGACAGGCCTTTGACCTTTCCAAATAGTCTTAACTTTGTATTCCTTATGCCTTCCTCCCAACAATATGCAATAAAAAAGGATCCCGGGATTAGTAGGATAATATACAGGGTATTTTGTATTGCTCTTTCATTACTCCTTTCATACATATTATTTAGACCTTGAAATCTTCAAAATCACAACTATGGTATGAATGAGTTATATAAGAGAATGGCGTGCCCTGTGAAGGTGCTTGTTGATTATTTTTTAGAATAGGCATGACATCTACATATTCTAAAACAAATCTTGAAATGATGTTGCTATGTAAATGTACCTCTGGAGAAATTATAACATTGAGGCGTTACCATCTACCCGCTTCTTTTTCAAACAGTAGCATATGCTCTTTCCTTGCCTTGCTTTGCCTTGTCTTTGGTCATGGCTTTGCCAAATTGAAGCAAGTCTTTTCTCTTACTTTCTCAGTATGGGGTTATAGCTTCATGTATTGTCCTATGTGCCATCCCAGTGCCATAGGATATTCAGAATTTAGTGAGGTTTCAATTCTTTTGGCCATCATAGCCCATGAAGTGATTCCTAACGGAAAGTCTTGAAGTGAGGCAAGAGTTACCTTGGGCATAGTCTGTCCTAAGCAGGTTGTTCTGTAAAATCCATTAGGGCTCTGCACAGTCATTTGACCTGGATCCAAGCGTTAAAATGGGGATAAGGCTGGCAGTAGCTCAAGGCAGCTGTTCTCTTCCCTCTCTCCCTGCTTCCAGGACAGGTGGTCTCTTGAAATTACCTTGCTTGTTAATAAACATATAAGAAAATTGCATGCGCTAGGTTGCATTTGGCAAAGAATCTAATACTACTTTCAGTCTTCATCAAGCCCTTGCCATTCATAATTGTTGTTATAACCAGGGACTGAATGGGTGAGTACCTTGTTCAGTACTTCTGCAAAACAGATCAGGTATATTGGACTGAGTCTTAAGTTTAAATGAGTCTCTGCAGTCATCAAGACATTGTAGAGATTTTGGGTTTAGCTCACCCTATTCAGCCTACTCTTTTGCAGTGTCACATAGGTGTTAATTGCCAAGCCACTTTGTCCAAGCCAACTTGGAATTAGGAAAGTACTGCTGTTACTGAAAAGTAAGCATTTCCCAGTTTCCTAGATTTTGTTTGTTAAAAACAAAGTAAGAAATCTCTACTCACTCTTCACAAACATTTAGTGAACTTTTCTTAACAAAAAAAGAGGCAAGACAGAGTCATGTTATTTGTTTTTTTAAATAAAGAACACTGGAACACGCACTTTATTTCTTCAGGTTCCAAATGACTGTTAAATTGTTTAGCACAATTCTTCTAATAACCTCCCTCTGTTGGCTCCTTTTTGTATGCCTTTGGAAGTTAAATCTAATTAGAATAGCTGTAGAACTGTTTGGCATGTGTCTTATAAAATTCTTTACCCCCTGCCCTCCTTCATGCTTAATACTTCCTAATTAACTCTGAAAAGAAAATGAAAAAGAATTGACATACATATCAGTTTCCACCCAGACAAACACAGTAGAGGTCTCCACAGAGTACCACTGAAATTCACACTCGGAGAGAATTAATCAATTAGTTTATAAAACAGAGAAAATGCCTTTTTTATATGATTTGTATACAGGTCTTCAGTTTCTAAAATACATCTTTCTGCTTATAAATTTCCTGGGTAGGTTCATTTAGGTCAAACTCTCTGTACTTTCCAATAAAAATGAAGTTTCTACTCCTAAATTATTCTATTTATATATTTGTAGCAGATTTACAATTAGCTACAACACAACACATTTCTCATGGGTTGTACGAATGAAAAATAAGCAGTGAAAAAAGGAGCTAAAGTGATTTACTGACTACATGAGTGACTATTAATGTCTAAGCTTTACAAAAGCTGAAATTTTTTAAGCTTATAGTTTTAAGCTAATATAGAATTAAACTCTGTTGCTCACGATCAGGTAAATGAGAACCTGCTTCCTGAAGGTCTAGTGTCATTTTTTAAAAATGATGTTCCTCTTGCAGATTGCAAACTTGTAGGGACAATAAATATATTTTATATATGTGTAATGGCTTACAGTTTTGGTTAACAATTCAAATAACCTTAGTGGGGTAGCCTTGGCTACCAGCCAGACTCCCAAACAGCCAGTGACTCTCCCCTCTGCTCAGCAGAAAAGAAGAGAAAATAGGAAAAAAAAAACCAGTAATGAGAAATCTCATAGGTTGAGGTAAAGACAGGGAGATTGCTTATCAATTAGAAGTGTGGGCAAAATGGACTGGGCTTGGCAAAAATTAATTTAGTATTTTTCCAACTGAAATAGATTCAGCTAGTTAGAAACAAAAAGACAAAGAATAAACCAAGAATTTTTCTCACCCCTTCCCCAGGCTCAGCCTCAGTCCATCAGTACTGTCCCCCATCCCAAGCGGTGCAGGAGGGATGGGGAGAGTATGGTCAATACCCAGTGGTTCCTTTCTGCAACTCCTTCCTCCTTGCACGTTTTCTCTGCTCTTAACATGAGTTTGTCATGGCCTGTTGTGAATAACTACATTGGGACCATGGAGGACCTCCTCTTCCTCATTCTCTGATTTTGTTGTTTGTACTGTTGCTGCTCACTATTTTTGTTCCCTCTTCCTGTGCCTGTGTGGTGTTTTCTGCCCTTTCCTAAATACATTTTCCCAGAGATGCTACCTGTGGTAGGTCCATCAGAACTGGATGGAATCGGCTGGAACTGACAGTGCCTGATATAGGGTAACCCCTGCTTGTTCTCACACAGGCCACCCCTGCAGACCTCCACTGTCAATGCCTTTCCAGGGATACCGAATACAGTGGTTAAAGTGGCTTGGTTCCTGGGCATCCATCTTGTTCTTACTTGCTGTACATATAGTGCAGTTGTCTATGTTGCCTCATGCAGCAATTCTTTCTTTACATTTACTTTTTAATTTAAAAAAAAAAGAACTTCAATTGCCAGATTTATTTCCTACTGTAATTAAGAGAAAACTGCCTTGAGAGGAAACTATCAGATGTAGACTTTTTGACAGTAATTGTCATATTGGTTTATATGCATTTAAATACATTTTCACATAGGTTTTTAAACAATGTACAGACATGCGCTGGGCTATAGTATTGCAGAATTCTGTTTTCTAGCAATATTTCTATTTTAGAATACCTGGGAATGATCAGATCCAACATTATAAACACCCTGTAAATGTTCATTTGTTCTGTTTTCTATTCTATTATGTTACAGAAGTCTTTGTAATGCATGAATTGCTGAAAAAGTGGAGGAAGGAGGGCAGGAGTGTTGTAGCAGGTTGAGAGGGAAAGGGAGGGTGGGAGGGAGGGAGGGAGGCAGGCAGGCAGACAGGAAGGAAGGAAGGAAGGAAATGCAAACACCGATAAAATTTCATTCCTTAGGACCTCAAATTCATAGCATAAAGAACTTTACATATATAACAATGGAAACAAATGTAAGGCAGTGTTTCTTGATATTTCAAGTAAATAAATAAATATACTAGATATTAATCTGCAGTCTATTATGGATTTTAGACATTTCCCACCTTTCTATAAACTTTGTGCTTCTTCTGTAGACACTCACATCCAAATATTTTAAACAAAACTCTTATTCTTTTCACAATGAACTCTGTGAAGGTAAAATTACATCAATATTTTCAATGCAATTCCACATACTCAAAGATAACTGCCCCCATGATCTTTTGTCGGAAGTTCAGTTTTTCATGTTTCTTATAAAATTATTTTAAATTAGTAATTTCTGTGCATTGATTAGTATAACATTCTATTAGCTAAAATCAATGCTTTGTCATGTTTGGAAATGTTTATGACCAGAATGTTTTGCAGTCTGGTTGGTACAGCACTCTTCCTTGAAATTCTATGAAACATTGCATTAAAATAAATTAAATGAAAAACTTAGTTTTGTAAGATAACACTTTTTTGTTAAAAATGAAAAATCTATTTTCTGTCTTTTTAAACCATTTCAAAATTTAGTTTGTTATGACTAGGATATGTGTCTTCCAACTGCTACTCAAAAGAGTATTTCCAACAACAGAAAAAGCCATGCCTGTCTAATTGATTATGCAGACATGAAGTGAAACTGATTGTACATATGCAGTTAAATACCATTGAAGTTAAATGCCATTGAAGTTAAATGCCATTGAAGGCATGTGCACCATTTTACACTAGTTGATATTTCAAAGGTTGGGCTTTTTTAATTGAATGGCTCCTTTGAGATGTTTTTACTTAGCTTTCAATCTCACCCCTGTGACTATCATGTTGGCTACAGTTAGCAATATTTGTGTAAAAATTGTGTTCCTATAAACTTTATCAATTGATTTTTTTTAATGTAAACATTATAACATCCTCTTTAGGTGAATTTATATCAACAGTCAAACTAGCTCAAAATCGGAGTAAATAATCTGAAAATTAAATAACAAAAATCAATTACAAGTATAAGAGGGTGAGGCTAGAATTATTTTTCTGAATCAAATGTATTTGTGTCCCATATTCAACATTTACCCCCTCTATTTACATATGCAATTTGTATGTCCTAGTTTGAGCTAGAACAGAACCAATCCTACTCAGCGATTTTACTTTCCAGCTAACACTTGACGTTTTTTTTTCATTTATCCGCCTCTGTTCTGATTATTTATAATACTGAATAAATAAAAAATATAATATTAAAACTGTCACTTGACAATAAACTTCTTAAAAATCTGAAAATGAATTTCAGTTTTGAAGAAGGCTCAAACTGATGCAAATGGATAGGTGTTATATCAAGAGAAATGGAAGGGGTATTGTGTTTGTCTACACAGACATCAATAATTCTTACAGCAATTCAACGCTTTTCTAATTATCCTAAGATTGGTACTTGTATTATTGTCCTGGGGTAATACTCATGTGGGAAGGAGGTGGGGTTGATGAGGCTAGAATAAACAGGAACAAGGTGATTCCCAGATCTTTGAATCGTTAAGCTGCCACTCCAAGTTATTCTTTGTACTCCTGGTAAGCCTGACCCAAGTGCTCCCATTGAGGTACCTTGTTTACCTGACTTAGTCCCCCTGCAGCAGCTCATTAACTGTTGCAAAAGGGATCTTGTAAGAAAAGGATTTTAAAAAAAACCTCTCACGTTATTCAACTACTCCTCCTATACATGCCTTCTGACCCTATTCCATCCCCATAAAAAGGTATCTTTCTATGTCAAAAAAACTGTAGAGGATTTCATAGGGCTTTAAGGGGGAAGGAGTCAATACCTCAGTAACTGATCATACCTCAAGGGAAAATGTTACTGTTATAAGGAAAGTACAGGGTGTTCCCTTTCTTTTAATAGTTTAAGTTGCAAAAAAGAGGAGTCAGCACACCTTATTCGTGCCTGATAAAACACAAGAAGACAGCCAGAATAAGGATAGACGACTACTTCATCACGTACAGGTAAAGTTTGGTAGTGCATGTCTAAGAAATCAAAGAACCTCTTTTTTTTTTTTTTTTTCCTATGAAGGAATGGCATTTGCAAACCACCTTGAACAATTATTAGTACTCACTCATCTGTTTCTAAAGCTGAGGAAGTAGCCTTTGCTGTTCATACAACTTTCAGGAGGAGAATTGTATACTGATCACATTTCAAACAGCCTGGATTTACTTTATTAGAAGGGCCTGTGAACCGGATCACTGGTGTTAAGATAAAGGACTCTAAATCCTCACCTGCCCTGTCTATTCTATAATCAGGAAAAAAGCCCCAAAATTACCACAACGAAATTTTGAGATAATGCAACCTACTCACACACATGAACACATGCACTTGTAGACTGTAAGTGGTAACCTTCTTTTGTTTTGGTCTATATGATAATAAATGTCTTTCTGTGTTCCAGAAGGAAGATTTATTGAAGCGTCACTAATAAATTCATCACTCACTAATAGCACACCAAGAAGCCGTATGGCTTTGCTGATGTGTGGCACAAATCCAACATCAACATAATGTCTTATCAAAATGTATTAACACTATTCATCAAGAATTTTTGTTAAAGGTCTACAGTGTACATGACCTTAGATATGTGAGAGCAAAGGTAACAAAACAGTGTGGTCTGGAAGTAATGTAAATGAGCAATATAGTAAATAATAACAATGACAATGGGCTTATTTTTATAGAGAGCTTTTTTCCTCCTTTTCAAGTAGGAATCACAGTCCTTCAAAACTTTGTATAGTACCTGTACGTAAGATTCTTCATCTTTGCCCAGGTAATGCACATAGCATAAAAAAAACAGGTCCTTGTCTTAAATTACATAATAAATAACACAAATATATAATTATGAATTGAGAAATAAAAATAACTCTCAAGGTTTAGGGTCAGGGACTACTCCTATATCAGACACTCTCTGATATCTTTTTTCCCTTCCCAAACAGGAAGAGAAAAGAAACATGAGAGAGAGATTAGAAAAATAATCTGAAACAACTTTAATGAAAATAATAATAATAAAATTGAATATATGCAAATATATTAAAAACCAGTATCAAATCCAACACCACCACCCCCCTCCCCCCCCAGCAATTATGTCACCGTCACCAGTGATGCTGTGGAGCACAAACTAGGGAAGTTCCAGACTGGACTAAGTAGCAGAAAGGAACTGGATTCAGAAGCTGGATTCTGGAACTGGATTCAGGAACACACAGATGAGGGTTGAAGGCAGAACAGACAGAGTCCTCCTTGGATGCCAGCTATTGAAGGAGAGAGCTTGACCCTTGCAATCCCTCAGTTTTATACTGCATATAATATATATGAAATTGAATGAAATAGAATGGAATATATTCTTGTTCAGTTTAGGGTCACCTGTCCTGTCCACTCCTCCTTGCAGGTGTGGCCTTCTACTTTCTTCATCCCCCAATATGGTACACAAGATTTAGCAGTGACCTTGGTCTGCACAGGACCAACTATAAACAAGAGCCTTTCTGCACACACCAGTCCCCAGTAGTAACTATAATCAAATGTTATCACTACTAGAAGCAGACACTGTCTGCCAAAACATGCTGTTAACTTCAGGAAGTGCAGTTACTTAGAATAGACTTAACTGAAAAGTAAAATCACTGAACAGAATTAGTTCTGTTCCCACTTAAACCAGGATATTAACACATGCCACTTTTTAGCTTTGTTAGCATTTGATTTAGTTCCAACATTACAGTTTGGTTTGCAAAGTTTTTGCCTTTGCACCTTCTTATTCTTTATTTGCCTAACATATTCGTGCCTTCACATACCTGTTTCTTACACAGCCACATAAATCTTATGGGGTTTATTTTGTCTGTTTCTAGTCTAACTACCAATTCCTTTATCTTCCTATCAAAGTCCTAAATTCATATCCCTCTGTATGTTGTGAGTTCTTTCCACCTTTCATAGTGAAAACTTTTCCTGTGAATATAAACAATTAATTCCAACTGGTAATAGCTAGAATAAAGATATTTTCCTCTCTAGTATAACCAACTCCCTAGAAAAAGGGAAGGTAGATGTATAAGTTCTATTATCACTCTGGACAGATAAAGTAGTTTAAAATCTTGTGTATGTTTTGTTACTTGAAAGGTAAGCAAGAAGATACTAACAAGCAGAAACAGGGAAATCCAAAGGCAAGCAACAAAACCAAAGAGAGTAATGAAAAAGTAAGGAAGTAAAATTAGTGCTGGGAGAAAAATATTAACCTTAGAAATGTATACAATCAGTAATGTTATATAAAAACTGTAATTCTTTATGGATGTTTATTTTAGTTTTATTAAAGCAATCCATACTTATGCAATAGATATTAAAAGCTAAACCAAGCCTATTGAAGTAAAGTCTGTTGGTAGCTCTTATAATTGTGCAATAAAAATACATAATAACAAATTCTTCATGACATCTATTCCAGCTAGAAAAATGTTGCTTTTGGTTGCTGGATCTGTCTATAATGATGCATGACTTTGGATATCATGAGGTATAGGCAGAACGTACTAAACTAGTAAAACCCACAGGGAACTTCCCTCAGCTGGGTTCTTGTGATATAAGATTTCCAGATTTCAAAACCTAGCTTCTGCTAAGAAGTCCTTGCCTTCAACAACATCCTTAAGGGATGTACATGTCATATTTTTTGAAAAAATGTCATATGTATGAGTAACAAAAAATATTTTCTATTGTGATTTTGATTGAGAAATTGTTTTTTAGTTCATTTCTATACATTAAATACAAAATCAGCTTTAAGGTAAGATAATTTTCAGCAGTCTTGAAGTATGCTTCAGTTTATATGTTCTGCTAATTCAGTAAAGCTAATTAACTTGGTTCTGCTTTTTGATTCAGTTTGCTTGAATTTAATGCTTCTGTTTGGTAAGCAGATAGATAAAGAGATAAATGGGTCACTGTATTTATGATTACTCATTATTTCCTTTAATATCCATGTTGATTAGTGTAAGTTCTGACTACAGTTAAAATGCTTGTATGCATTGTGTGAAATACAATTTGTACTTTGATTCTGTTAAGTAAGTGATGATCACAAACCATTTCTTTATGATGTTTTTGATCAGTACTTTTTCAAGTGTTTAGAAATAGTTTAATAATAGACCTTTTCTCTGGTGTGAAGGTTTTTGCAAGTTTTTCTACATTCTTTTCTCTCTTACTTTCTTTCTACGTCTGTAATCATTCTTTGTATTTGTTCTCTTTCCTCATTCCTCTTTTACTGCATGTAAAATTGCCATCACAAATTGTCTTTCTTTTCCCTTCCATTTTGTCTCCTCCATCACATTCCAAATTGCTTTTCTTTATGATCAGACCTCAGGTTAGCATATCCCCTTCATATCAGTCACAAAACACTGTAATAATGGTTCCAATTACTCTGGTGAAAGAATGCATCACACCAGGTAACAATTTGCCCAATATTAGTTGCACTAATATACTCAGAAAGGATCAGATAAACAACTAGCAATAGTTTACAACAAAGCTGAAAGTACCATGAAGAACATGAGAGTTCATAAACCAAAACTAAAATACTAAAATTTTGCCTAATATTCAGATAAATATTTCAATTTGTTTAATCAGATTTATCAAATTACCTGTCAATATTGGAATCACAGCAAAAGTTAAAAGAAAGGAAAACAATATTTCTCAATTTTGTCCTAGCTATGAGTAAAGCCTAGCCTAGAGCAAACTGGCCTCTTTGCAGGTATAAATTACAAAAAAAAATAGTAACACTTGCTATTCTTCACTTACATGTGGTATGAATGAAAAAAATACTCCTGATATGCATTTGTATCTACCTATTCAAAATTTCTTGGAACAAAGTTGTTTTCTCAAGTTGTTTTCCACTCACATACTTTTCAGTAAAAGCCTTTTGCATTTTCTTTCCCCAAACCTCAAAAATAGACCCAGATTCTGCTTCAGTACAGACAGAAGCCTTACAAATAAATTCTCTTTTTTTTTTTTTAAAGAGTCTTTTATATTTTTCTTCGTAAGGTAACACTAGCTGGAATTCATGGCAGAGTCAACAGATTTCTGCATTAATACAGAACCAGTTATTATCTATTTGTAATTAATTTTTCCTTCCCATGTTTACTCTGTATCAAAACAATTTAGTTTGATGATTGTGGTGGTTCAGTAAAGCTGTGGGGGTTCAGTCCTTGCCAGGAGCCAAGCCACGTGGCCACTGCCACTGCCCCCCCCACAAACTGCCCCTCAGATGGAAAAAAAAAAATGGCAGGAGGGGTTAGAGGTGACTTTACAAGTTGAGATAAGGTGAGTTTAATACAGTAACAGACAAGAAACAATCAGAACAACAGCAAACAAAACAGTGTGCAAAACAAATGATACTGAGCACACAGACAAGGCCAGACCGCCCGGTGCACCCCCACCACGGAACAGGAACTGGCCCAGAACCGGAAATAGTGCAGAGCCTATGCTGGGGCATGACATCAGCATGGTGTGGAATAGCCCGGCTGTGGTCCCTGCTGACCGAATTAACCCTGCCTGGCTGAACCAGGACAGTAATCTACTGAGTTGACGTTGACACAATCATTTTAAAAGTCTTGGAGGTCATAACCCATCCTTGGGATCCTCTCTGTCAGCTCCATGGTCAAGGAGAAGTTTCTGATCCCACCTGGGATAAAAAAATGTGTCTGTAATAGATGCACATCTTCTCAGGCAGCCATACAGGTGATAACTTACAGTCTAAGGGCCTGACTTCAGCAAATGAAGAAGGCATGTTTAGATTATATTTATTTTGCCATCCCTTGTCTTCTCTGGACAGAGCTAGAAGAACAAATGCAATCACCCAACTCTCCACTTGATACTGCTCATCAGTATTAACTGCTTTGACAAGGAAGATTGTCAGATGATATCACAATAGTATTTAATCATTTGATTTCATATCATGCTCTGTATTGCTACAGTTAAGTTTTCTATTGATTAATTTTAACATTGAGTCTAAAAGCTTGTACAATGAATCCAAGCTCAGTCTGCAAATCCTATTTCTAGTACCATTGTGAAACAGATAATTAAGTCAATTATCCATTTTGAGTTCTTGATAGTTTGGGTGGTGGGTTTATTTTTGTTTTTACAACAAATTTCTATTCATTATTTTATTTATTTCTAGGCTCTGTTTTCTGAAGACTACACCATTCATAACAGAGAAATCTCATTTTGTGCAAATAAATAGTAATTGTGTTCTCCTGAGTTAAGGAACATATTATGTGATGTCCAGCATTGTGCTTTTGTACTTCCCACCTATGGACGGAGGTCATCTTTAAATAGTAAAAAAATTTTGTCATAAACTACAGAAGTTTTCTCTATTGTTCTGGTATCCTTCATTATATATGACATTTTCTAGGACTAGTGTCATTCCTAAGGCCAAAAAAAAAAGTTTCTAAAGCATCACATTTAAATATAATAATATATTTTCACTCTGGATTTTCAAGATAACTAAGTGTGGACATTACAGATATGCTTTAAAAGACATGTGCTGTTGAAGTAAATGATTGCATGAGAAAGTTCACTTCAGTGAGGTGACAGAGTGGAAACTAAATGCTTGATAAATACTCTTTACTGCATTCTGTCAATAAAGATTACTCAGTTTTTAAGAGTAATCTCGGTTTAAAAACTCAGTTTTTAAGACTTCTAATTCGCTTTACAAACTCTTCTTTTGCGTTTGTGTTTTGGGTTTTTTTTACAGCTTCTGTGGAGAAAAATACTTAGTGGGGAATGTGTTGCTTTACAGGAAGTTGAATAGAAAAGGCAACAAGAAAGGCTGTATTTTGACTATTCAAGTGGAATAAGTACTGATGAAGTATGGACTAGGTAAGTACTCAGTGAGATAGACTGAAAACTGTCGGAATTGTGATTGTGGATTGTCATCAGTAATATGTAGACCCTCTGGAGGCCAGTTACTCATGCTGTGTCCCAGGAGCTGATGCTGAGGCCAGTTCTGTTTAAACTCTTCATTACTGACCTGGACACTAGGACAGGGTACACCCTCAGCAAGCTTGCAGGTGTTACAAAACTGGGATGAGTGGCTGATAGACAAGAAGGCTATGCTGCAACTGAATAAAAATTTTATTCAGGTCTTAGGTATTCATTCTAATTATAACAGATTTCTAAAACAACATTTAGATACATTAGATATAGAAATGACTATTTACAAAATTATTCCTGTAAAGATGCTCAGGCTTGTCTTCAGTGGACAGGTTGATACTAGCTCCCTGTTACTCATTGTATCTCCCGCAAAGATGTTTACTATGACATAATAATATTTTCACAGTATTCTATTGTATCATATGTCTAAGCTCATATTAAGGAGGAAAAAGTGTCATTTATATACATGTACAGACACTTTCACTCATATAAGTATGTGCACAGAAGACCTGAAGAGCTCGTGATAGACTAGGGCTTCTGAAAGTATTGGTAGAAGAATAGTTAGATAAATCAATCCTCATAAATGTTGGCCACAACTGAAAACTAGTTATCAGAGTTCACATAACTGTAAAATAACAAAATACCCCATGAAATATTATTTTTCAAACTTGTTTTAGGTCTTGTGTGATTTTAAAATTTTGTTTTCTTGTTTGTTTTGCACCTGTATACAGTAAAGTAGCAAATACACCAATATAGCTATTGTAATTAATTTTAGCAGTCAAAAATAAAGAGTTATAAATATTTTAATGACATTTCCCAATGCTGTGAAAAAGGTAGTTTAAGAAATTACTGTTTGGAGCTAGAAAGATTATGGCTTCCTTTGCTTCCATTCGTAATAATATAACCTATCCAAAATTCAGAAGTCGGTCAGAACTCATAGGAGAATAACCTCCATATATTTTCTTTATTTTTTTCTGAAGATCAGAAAGTAACTCAAAATGTTTAAACAAATTGGAACTGTACCCATGGTTTTGAAGTAAAGCAAAGATGGTCCATAAAGATCCCATTAATCTAAATGGTAGGAATATTTGTGTAAGCCAAGGTGAGCAGATTGTTGACAGAGTTCAGCAGCAGGGGAGAAGGAATTCAATCAGATTTGTCTTCACCAGTAGATACATCCAAATTAAAAAGTATAAATTAGATTTTAAACACTAGGCCACATAGATGTGTTATGCAGTAAAACACAAACTACGACAAGAGTCTCCTCAGATTTTATCTTCTCATAATATTTTCTTTGGAAACTTGTACGTGACATGCTCATGCATGTGCAAAGAATTTTGCCCTTGCTTAGGTAACTTGAGCAGGCAAAGTGACCATAAAATATGGAAAACAGAAGGATTCCACAATTCTTTGTACAAGTACGAAAACATGTAAAGAATTTTTGCATCCCTTAAAAAAAGAATTTTGACTGTAGGCAATATTTTCTAAACAGTAAGTGTTGTTCAAAAGCAATGCATTGAAATAGTCTACAGGAAACACATGAAAATACTGCTTAAAATCACTTAGAGGGCTGTACACCAAATCAAGCACATCAAACCAAGCTTGATAGGACTGAACCTGACAAGAATAGCAGCAGAAGTATAAAAATCCTGAAACATTTTAACTCATCATTAGCTGACTCATATTCTAATTCTCATCAGAATTTTTTTCAAGTCTGTATTACATGCAGAAAAAAATGCCGTAAGGAGAGATGAAGAAGACAACAAAGCAAATGTAAACCTCTTGAAAAATTGGTGTTATCTCCACTTTTGTATTTAACTCTTAAGATACCTACATAGGAATCAGAGTTTTCTTGCTTTTCCTCTCCTCCATCAGTTTACTAGAATATATTATTAGTTCTCTATGATCTTTTTCTTTTTCTCATGTTAATGAGATTAGATTGTTGATAAAAAGTTGCAATTTCATTGTTTTTAAAAATTTTTAAGCAGTATTATCTGCTTCATGTTTGCATATATAAATCTACCAGAGGCCATAAGCTTGTGTTGTTGGATATATACCATAAACACTAGACACACCAGTAGGCTTATACTTACTCCAGATGGGTGATCTCTATTGTACACTGTCATCCTTCAGGTATGTATTCTGGTCTGGCCTCAAATAAATCCAGATGTGACCTGGATCAATGCTGTTCTTCAGCTACTCAGGTAAAACTTGGAATATGACATTTGTCTTATAAATATGTTCAGATTTTTAACCCGTATCCATACCGTGCAAAATACACATGCTTACTTGTATGTTGATAATACTAAAAGTAATGGGATTGAACTTTTCCTCTTTGCATCCTATTTCTAATCCCACAAACATTCTTAATGGGAAACCAGCAAATGGATGACTGAAATACACATTTGTAGGAGGTATCTCACTAAATACAGTCTTGGAAGCAGAGTAAACTATGTTACCTTCAAAATGAAACATGTCACACTCGCACCTCAGCTGGGAGCAAACCGAAAGCAGCAGTCAAAAGTGAGGATGCATTCAAAGATACATCAAAGTGAACCACTACACTAATGAGGAAGAAACCCCCACCGTGAATACACTTCCCCAAAAAAGACCTCAGGGTGTCATGTTGTGGTGGTTTAGACCCTTCCAGGACATGAACCACCTGCTGCTGCCCCCATTCCCTCAGGCAGAAATGGCAGAGGGATTAAAAATACAAATCCCATGGGTTGAGATAAAGAGAATTTACTACAGCAATGCAAAAGCAACAGTCAGAACAACAACAATAACAATAACAGTGATAACAACATACAAAACAAGAGATATAAAGCATATAGACCCAGACCAGGGAACCACGGTGAGACAAGGAAAAAAGTCGCACTGCTGCCGCATGAATAAAAGGAAGTCAACTGCCCATGCCTGCCTTGGTCAATGGAATGACATCAGCATGGTATTGAACAAAAGGAAGTCGCACTACCTGCGCCTCATCTTGAGGACATGACGTCAGCATGGTATCAAATAGCCCAGCTATGGTTCCCATCACACATCCAGTGATGGAGCATCCACAGCTTCCCTGGGAAACCTTTTCCTGTGTCTCACCACCCTCATAGTAAAGAAATTCTTCCTAATCCCTCTTCCAGTTTGAACACATTACCCCTTGTCCTATCACTACAAGCCCGTGTAAAAACTCCCTCCCCAGCTTTCTTGTAGGCCCCCTTCAGATACTGAAAGGCAGCAATAAGGTGTCCCTGGAGCCTTCTCTTCTCCAGGATGAACAACCTCACTCTCTTAGCCTGTCCTTGTAAGAGCAGTGTTCCAGCACTCTGATCATCTTCACAGCCCTCCTCTGGACCCGCTCCAACAGCTTCATGTTCTTCTTGTGCTGGGGGCTCCAGAGCTGGCTGCAGTACTCCAGATGGGGTCTCATGAGAGTGGAGGTGACAGGCGGAGTCACCTCCCTCAGCCAGCTGACCATGCTTCTTTTGATCTGCCCAGACTACTGTTGGCTTTCTGGGCTGCACTGGCACATTGTTGGCTCATGTTGAGCTTTTAACCAACCAGCACCCCCAAGTCTTTCTCCTCAGGACTGCTCTCAATTCATACTCCACCCAGTCTATATTTGTACTTGGGTTTGCCTCAACCCAGTTGTAGGACCTTGCATTTGGCTTTGTTGAACTTCAGGAGGTCATCATGGGACCATCTCTCAAGCCTGCCAAGGCCCCTCTGGATGGCATCCCTTCCCACCACCATGACAGCTGCACCACACGGCTTGGTGTCATCCACAAACTTGCTGAGGGTGCATATATATACATATATACATATATATAATACATATATTAAGAAACCTCTTTCCAAAAGAGATTCAAATTGGTCACAGCTCTCTTGGTTTTCCTAAAAAAACCTGAAACTCAAACGAAATTTAGTTAATTATACTTTTATTCTTAGTGGGCAGTGGATATAGGAAATAGTTTTAGAGAACAAATTCTTCCCTCACCCCTGCTGGTAAACCCCCATAGAAGTCAGAGGATTGCACCAGGAAAACAAGGAGTAGAACTTGGCTTCCATAGCTGGGCAATTGATATTAATAATAGCAACATTCTAGATACAGTAAAATTTATTTCTCATGAAAGACGTTAACTGTCTTAAACACTTCAAAGCTGCTTCTTGCTGCTAATCAGATAGCTCGGGAACAACTACAGGGAAAGCTGCCAAAATGGATTCTATCATTGTGTCCAACTACTGCTGTGGTGGGTCTTTGAAATGGAGCAAGTTGAGTTATTTATTGCAGTTACTGAATTATTTATTTTACTTCACAAATAGGCTTTGACTTTTATAAATGTATTTGGCATGCATCATTGCTTGATCAGTTTAGTCAGACAAAACCTAAATTTTGAGTGCCTCACTAAAGGCAGTCTTGCAAGGTACTGAGGCTTGTCATAGCACCTTGTCAAAGGTTTCAGGAAAGTGGTAAATAAGAAATAACAAAAAAGACAGAGCAACTAGTTTGTTTTGCTATCAAATCTTCACACATTAGTACAGATCATTCTTGAAGACCTCTCTCTGTGATATTTATGATCATGGAAATAACACTCTCATCTATTTTTGTCAATGTCAAATAAAAGGGTCAAAAATAAAGATTGAATGAAATGACTATTAGAAATATGAGCAACTTTATCAGTCCCACATAAGTTTTAGGTCAAGAAAAAAAAGAGGAAGAAAAGGAGAAAGGAGAAATAAATTGTATCTTAGTCTCTTCTACCTTGGAATTCAAAACCTAGGCAGAATGCTGCATAAGCCTACTGTTTTCACAGCAGGACTATTCCTCTCTAATTTGCTTCTCTGTTCCTCATACACATTTTTCTTCACCTGCCTTGGGTTGTCTCTGGAAGTCATAGAATCCTGTGGTGAGCTGATTTGTTACACAAAATTGGTAATTTTTATATATATATATATATATATATACACACACATTGTTGTCTATTTCACATGTTAAAACCCCTTAGGTAAAGGCGTGATAAAGACTGGAGTTGGCAGAAGGCAGAGGTAAAGAGGGAACTATCATAGTAGTCAGAAATTACTGATTGACATAAATGGATCTGAAGTCTAAGTTCCATGCTGTCATGTTCTGATCATGTCTCTGTTTTGCTAATAAAAGGGCAACACTAAGTTCTCTCAAAACAGAGAAACAGTTACCTTTCATATGACTGCACAGAGGTTTAAACACTAATCCAGGAAATGGAAATCAATGTTTTAAAATATTTTCAAAATACTTATCTTTTAAATATTATTCTTTCCCCTTACAAGTTCAAATGTAAAGAAAATGAATGATAAATATCTGGCATTTTAGAGCACAGGATGTTTCATAATGGTGGTGGAGAGACTGTGCTGAAGTGCCAATACATGTCTACAACACGAGCAAAGAACCTGCTGCAAGTACAGTCAACAGCCTCTTTATTACCATTACTATAAAACATTGTTGGGGATTATTTTATCTTCATCAAACTGTAAGAGGGGAAGTGGGTGTGAAACATGACATATTAAGCATATCATTTTTTTAACACTGACACTTAGAGGCTAAATATATATGCATCTTGTATGTGTAATTGTAAAACGTTTCAAGTTGACCAAGGATTGGGCCTATTTCCAAGACAGTAGAACACTTCATTTGCCTATTATCCAAGAAAAGGACATGCCTACATCATACAAAAAGAGATGGTTACAGGCTTAGTGCTGTACTGTGCAGAAGGACTAGTTTGAAACATGCAAGTAATACAAAATTAATTACCTTGAGGATATTGCCATGTAAATACAAGGGAATTGTTTCTGTATATATGTAATCCAGTAAATATAATCTTTGACATTTCTAGTAAAGGACCACAGGGTCTACACTGACCTGACAGACCAAAGTCTTAGTGCTGGTCTGGGGCTTACTTTGGCCATAGATGGGAGGGGTTGTTGTCATTATTAATTATGATTTCCTTTACTAATTAGATAATTTGGACTATTTGACTGTTAAAACATGACTGCACTAAAAATCAGGTCTTAGCCCCAGATATATGATGAGTTCTGGTTCAGCCAGGACAGCATTAATTTGTTCAGTAGAAGCCGTGGCCAGGCTATTTTATACCATGCTGATGTCATGCCCCAGTGCGGGCTCTGGGCTAGTTCCGGTTCTGGGCCGGTTCTGGTTCCGGGGGGAAGGGTGCGCTCAGGGGCCGGGACTGCCCTGCCTTGTCTGCGTGCTCGGTACCATTTGTTTTGCACACTGTTTTGCTCACTGTTTCTACTGCTGTTGCTGTTCTGATTGTTTCTTGTGTGTTACTGTATTAAACTCTCCTTATCTCAGCTCACAAAGGCACCTCTGACCCCTCCAGCGTCCGAGGGGCGGTTTGTTGGGGGGGGGGGCAGTGGCAGTGGCCACGTGGCTTGGCTCCTGGCAGGAACTGAACCCCCACAGCTTTACTGAACCACCCCAAACCCAAAGGTGTGTAATTGTCAGGTGTCCTTAATGTGTTACATGAAAACTGAGGTTATACAAAATGTAAATTACTTTTGAAAATCTGAGGTCAAAAAGATGCTTGAGTAAACTTGGAGGATGTAATGAAGGAATGCACAACACACTACAGATAACAGAATGAGATGCATGAGAGAAGTTGTCTTCACTAAATATTTTTAGCTATCTTGAATTCTATGGCAGAGGGACACAACAGAATTCAAGTTTACTTGTGGTATCTCATCACTGTAAGTGTATATCTCAACAAGACTTTTATTTTTCCTTAATTTCCTTCTTCACTAAAGGTCTGCATAATTTCTCTAAGGAAAATTATCATACTTTAAGTTGAGACAAACCACAACTGTTACTGTAACTCAGAGTATTATATGGCCCAGGAAAGGGCTTAGGAGACTACACTGTGTCATTAGAAGTAAACTTCATAGCTGCCTTATTGGCTTTGCATCCTACACATATGGATGAAAAGCAGTTTGTAGTTACTTCTTGACAATCCAGATTAGTAACAGACCAAATAATATAAAAGTATGTTTTACAACAAGCTATTTCTGTAAATAAAAGTAAGTGTTTTCAAAATGCATTTAAAAATACATTCAGATTTTTGAATGGTAATGGAAAAAAATCCTTTTAAAGGAAAATAGAAATGGAAAATGTGATAAACTCCATGAAAAGATGACAGCACTGGTCTTTTACCTCAGAAAAACAGCATTGCAATTAGGTCTGAAGATCTAACTAACTGAGATGTTATACAGGCAAGCTAGTACAAGGCAAAACCAGTCCCAAATTCTAAATTAACTATAGTTAAAGTAAACATGTCAATTTACACAGAACATGCACTTCTCTTTTTTTCCTTTTTTTCTTTTCTTTTTTTCTTCTTTTTGCCATTTTTTTGTCCTTTTTTTTTTTTATCTTGGTGACCTGAGGGGCAATGGACCTCATTCTACATTCATCTGTTAACTCATGTAACTAGGGAGAGTGCCTCTGGCTGTATGTCAGATGTTCTGTGAGCAGAGTGGCCAGGGAGATGACTGCATCCTGCAACACCCTTCTCTCTAGCTCAGACTTGGTTTTAATGTAAAAGTCTTGCCAGGAATTAGCAGCACTCAGAACTGTATTAACTCCCTGTGGGTCTTTTCTTTGACTACTACTTCACAGGCACAGTAAGCTCCAGCCAGTAACAGCAGGACCTCATAATAAGAAACAAAGAAATCCTTAGTTCTTCACAGCTGTAAAGGTGTGCACCACTGCAGCCTCTCAGTGCTTTTTAACAAACTACCGGATTCACCTTTTATTATTAAGCTTTTCCTTGGTAAGATCTACTTTATATTTAAAAATAAATATGACATACAAGTAAGGCAGAATTTCCTTAAACTGGGCAAGTATGAAAAGCTGAGTAAGTGATAATCTGTAAAAAAAAAACCCCAAAAGCCAAAAACCATGACCATCATCAACAACAAAAAACCCCAACAAAAACCCTCACCGAATGCTAATAATATTTAGCTTTAATAGATAAAATTACTTTATTAGAAGTTGCTAGAGTATTATCTTTTGAAGTCTGTGTGAGAAGGTAAACAATTATCTTTTATTTTTTCAGAACAATTATTTTACCTGGACTAGACATAGAAGGTATTTCTTGAAATTCATAGAATGTTAGGGAGATAGGATGTTCCTTTAGGGGTCCTTATAACTTTGTAAATATGGCTAAGCTAGGACACAACTTGCAAGAGCATCCTTGAGATGGGGTAAGCTATGAGCCAACACAGAACACTGAGTTGTCAAGGCTGTTGAGATGGGGTAAATTATGGGCTTACACAGGGTACAGGATAACAAGGCAGCTGAATTCCATCATGAACGTTGCCAAACTATGCAGGAGATTAAAAGCACATAGTGAGGAAGACCCAGAGCCTTCATTGGATGACCACCCTACAACCACCGACCCATTTTATTACGCATGCTCAAGGGACGTTTCTATATGTTAATTAGTTCTCGGAAATGTAATGAATATGTTGAGTGTTTCCTGGAATTCTGATGAATATGTATGGTATTACAATATATATACTCTGTAATTTTACTTGATCGGTGGAGCGCTTATGGTGGATGATTGCCAGTGCTACCCCAGAGCTGCATTAAAGAATACCTGCTTGATAAAACTCTTAACTGAGTTGTATCGAGTTTCTCTGTGCATCATAATGCTCTAACACCACTTGGAATATAACTGTTCAAACATAGATAACCAAATGAAATGGAGACTAACTCACGGGATTCTTGGGAAAACTCAATATAAGTGCTGAAACTCCATTAATGGTCCTATGACAAAAAAGTCTGTATATACATATTTTCTACAGAAAATTCACAGTGCGGCTATCTGTCATGTAAAATGGACGCTGTCCATAAACTCTTAATGTTTCTAGTTCCCTTTCACTTTACTGGAACATATATTGCTATTTCATTATCTTCTTTTTTTTAGGTTTTACAGTTTGTGTGCTGCTTGAGCAAATTTTGCTGACAGAAGCAGAGGAGCAGGAATCAGTTGACTTCACTAGAGTGTTTTTTTCTGAACTGGGGCATTTGCTGCCCTGATGATCCAAATATCTTTAACTAAATAGAAGTTCAAAATTTCTAACTGTAGATTCAACTCGTCCCTGTTTTTTTAGAAACTGGAAGTAAAGAAAATGGAGGTATTGACCTATGATTACAGGAACCACTTTATTTAGCTTATAGACAAGAAAATTGGAGAAACACATGATCACAGCCACTGGAGGGATAAGGAAAATTGATTAAAAGATTAAACCATTAGGTTTAGCTAACCAATTAAAGTATCTGTGTGGCAGACAGGTTCTCCAGGTTCACATTATCGTTGTTATCATGGGACAGCTACTCATTGCTGTCACTGGAGTCTAGAGAAACATTCAGCTCTGATGGTACACGAGAAAAAATATTTAGTTTCCAGAGTTCAGGTGTCTAGTGTCATCTGAAATTCCATAGGGCATCCCAACTAGACTCTTGGTTGTAGGAGTCGAACCCCTCCTGAAGCGTTAATGGCTTGAACTCTGTGTGGTAAAGAAATATTGTAGTACATTCTTGATCAGGGAGGTGTGGGATGCATAGGAGAATGGATAGCCCTGTCTCCTTGCACAAGCCAGTGCCTGTTCCTTATAGATAAGGAAGTTGGCTATGTGCTTCACTCCAGCAGTAATTGGATATAGGGTCTCTGCAACCCCCAGTGCAATTGGATGAAAGGTTTAATGCTACACTTCCCTCACTTGCACAAGCAAGGAAAGGTTGTCACCACCCTCTTGTGCTTTTCATGTAAATTAGTTACCATCTCTTACACTTTCCATGTAAATTAGGGAATGCAGTCTACCCCCTGAATGGATAAAAGGACAGTAATATATTGATCTGTTGCATGCTCATTGCCAGAGTATTGACTTGTCTGTCATCATCATCTTGGGATCCAAAGATGATGATACCTATCTCTTTCTCTCTTTTTTTCCTATCTTTCCTTTTTCTCTTATAATAGAAGCCACACGGCTTACCATAGTTCACGTTCAACTTGCTTTTATCACAAATGAAATGTTTAATTGATTGTTTGGTGTTGTTTCACCTTAATTTTTCCCGAGGGAATCATGAGCCTATTATGACCCCCTGGACTGTCCAGTCTGGGTTGTAACATAGGTGCTGTACCAGGACATCAGTGTCATGTTGGTTTTTGAATAATACTTACTTGCCTTTGTGATTTTAAAACCCAAGTATCTCTGCAAGTCAGTTCAACACTGCTTTTGATATATATGTTTTATTCTATTTACCTATGTACCCTACTTCAGAGTACCCAAAATAATTTTCAGTGCACACATTGACTTGGTTTCAAGTAAGCTTAGAGACTTATCTCACATGTGGACACCCATACATACGCACTAACATTCCAAAGTCTGAACTGGTAGCTGCTTCTCACTTTTAACACTTAAAATTAGCTCAGGAAGATGGGAGTAAGTTATCTTCCAGGCTCAGTTCAGTTACCTACACATGAGCATTTAGTGCTGTTTGTGATTTCCTTGGGAATTCTGGTTAGTCTCTAGCTGCCACACTGAAAGAGTATGGGTGGTATGAGTGTTCCCTGTGTCCTTTTATATGTCTCAGGACTAGTTGGATGACACAAGCCATTTCAAAGGGCACAAGACATCTACACCTAAGCAAATGAATCGAAGTGTCTGTATCTACACAGGATATAAAAAGAGGTATAGGATTATCTGAAATAACTGGTCTCAAAAAGGAAAATATAACTTCTACATTCTGAAAATATTTCTAACTGTAGGAATATCTGAAGAGGTGAGGAAATGGATTTCTCAAAAGTGCTGAAAATCTGCTCATAAAGTTAGCAGTATGACTCATGCCTAGAGACTACTATGTTAAGAAAGAAAAAAAAGAAAAAAAAAAGGAAAACAGAGAAAAAGAAAAAAAGAACCAGGAAACTTCTGTTTATTGAATGAATGTCAACACATTGTTTTTTTACAAAATTAAATGTTTCTGGTTTTATTTGTCTGAATGCTCTTAGACTTAAAATAAGTGAGACTGATGTGGTGGTGAATTACTCGATTTGTTAGTGTTATGCATCCTAAACTTAAGACTTTGCCAGAGAAATATGAAATCTCTATTTAAATTGTGCTTTCTAACAAAAAATAAGGTAATAAATGATCTAGTATACTTTATTGTAAATACTTGCTGAAAAAAATATTAAACTTCCAATATACCATTATTTCTTCAGTAGTCATTCCGTAGACACTGGGTATTTTTCATTTCCGTTACAGAGGTACACAAAAGAAAGTAGTTAGTTAACCTTGGATTTTAGCTATCCAGAAGCCATGGAAATGTGAAACATAACTTGTAATAAAAAAATTACAATTATGTAGTGTACTGTAAAGAATAGAATTTTGGGGCAACACTACCTGTACCACCCAAGCAATGCCTCATTACGGAAAGGATTTCATAAAAGTAACTCGGCATCTGGCTGTAATTGATACAATCGTAAATGACTTACCTTTGGGGAAGGATCCCTACTCTAACAAAGTTGATTAGAAACTATGAAGACAATTCACGAAGTTCACTTTTTATTGAAGTTGAAGTTTTCTTGGAGATTATCATTCACATGTCCTTCTGTGAGAAATGCTGTCACATATATTGTTGGCAACTTCGAGTAGAAAGATTCTAAACAAGAGAACAGATTTCATTCTTTGCATATGTTTTATAAGTGCAATATTTAATTTTTTTCAACAGAGACTTCACTTAGCTTATAATTGTTCAATTGCAGAGTGAATAATGAGGTCTTGGATTATGTTGGGGACCTTTATTCATTGATCTGCTAGAATAGTAGGCTGGATGAGCAGCAGGTTGGATGAGCAGCAGTAAACCAATGTGTTTTCATGGGATGAGTTTTTTTATGTAGCTAGTGACTGGCATTTAAAGGGAGTTATGTGAAAGACTAGGTATTTATTTTCAATAATATAACAACTAAGATTTTTTTACAACAAAAAGTGTAGGTATAATCTGGAGAGGTGCTGAAAAAAAATTGATCCACTTTCAATTTCTTTCACTTCCTTTAGTTCATCCCTAATCTTGTTATGCCTCCATCTATAAGGAAGTCAGAGCAGGAATAATTAATTGTGTTCAATAAAAATTAATGGTTGAAAGTAGTGCTATTATTTTATATCATGCAGCTTATTAGACTGGGAAAAAAGGTGCAAGGAAGTGAAGTTCTTCCTTATTAGGAAAGCTATCTATCATTATCTTATAGCTTTTCAATGGAGATGTCAGGAATACTGTACTGTCTCTTCAGAATAAACTTGAGAAAAACTTTGCAATTAAAAATGTTCAAAATCCAGAAAAGCAGATTTCTTTTACCTCCCATTCCATTTGAAAACAGGTAAGTATTAACAAATGTGATGTGTGATAGGTGGAAGAAAACTTTCATTTTTTTCACCACGGCACAGGAAGTAGCTTTCTGATCCATGAGGAATGTTCTCCTACTCTTTCTTTACCTGGATTGTCTGTTTAGATGTCTAAAGTTCACTCTGAAATATTTACAGTCTTTCAGAATTCTAGCAAAATACCATTATTTGTAATCTATTCTACAGGAATATAAGGTCTCAAAGTATAGTTTCCCATTCTTAAAATATCTCTGCTGTTCATGGCTTGGATGGGCCTACACTTTGCTGGATAACAAACTGGCTGGGCAGTCAGGCCCAAAGAATAGCGGTGAATGGAGTTACATCCAGTTGGTGGCTGGTGACATGTGGTGTTCCCCAGGGATCAGTACCAGGGCCAGTTCTCTTTAATATCTTTAGCAATCTGGAAGAGGAGATCAAGGGCACCCTTGGCAAGTTTGTAGACAACACCAAGCTGGGTGGAAGTGTTGATCTGCTTGAAGGCTCTGTAGAGGGATCTCAAAAAGCTGGATTGATAGACTGAGACCAATCATATGGGCTTCCACAAGGCCAAGTGCCAAGCCCTGCACTTGGGTCACAACTACCCTATGTAACACTACAGGCTTGGGAAAGAGTGGCTGGGAAACTGCTCCAAGGAAAAGATGCTA
>VZZY01015657.1:85250-101802 GCA_013400335.1 Eurystomus gularis
AGCAACCCCCACCTCTCTACAACCTCTTTTCAGGTAGTTGTAGAGAGAAATAAGGTCTCCCCTCAACCTCCTTTTCTCTAGGCTAAACAACCCCCGTTCCCTCAGTACACATCTTGACCAACCTAGTGGCCTTCTACAATGAAATGACTGCATCAGTAGACAAGGGAAGACCTATAGGTGTCATCTATCCGGACTTCTGTAAGGCCTTTGACACAGTACCCCACAACATCCTTACCTCTAAGTTGGCGAATTATGGGTTCAATGAGCAGACTGTTCAGTGGATAAAGAACTAGCTGGATGGTCGCATCCAGAGGGTGATGGTCAACGGCTCTGTTTACAAAAAGTAGGTCCAGCAGGGCACCTTCCGTGGTATGTTCACTTGCCAGCTGCAAGTGAAGCTCCAGGACTGTTTGCTCTCTGCTGCATTTCCGCAGACATCTGGGAAGTTGAAGTCCCTCACAGGAACAAGAGCAAACAATTGTGAGACTTCTCTCAGCTGCTTATGGAATATTTCATCTGCCTCTCTGTTCTGATTGGGTGGTCTGTAATAGACTCCTACCACAATATTAGCCTTATTGGCTTTCCTCTTGGTTCTGAGCCATAGACACTCAACCATATCATCACTATAATTAAGTTCTATACATTTGTAACAGCTCCTAACAGACAGTGCCACCCCACCACCTCTCCTTCCTTGTCTATCCCTTCTGAAGAGCTGGTAGCCATTGATTGCAGCACTCCAGAGGAGGACTCCAGTCCTGTGCTATAAAAACATAATTCAGTCAAGATTGTGTTATATATGGACATTTTTAAAATCAAAGGTCACCTTGTTATTTGGTGTTTATGTTTGAGAAAATATCTACTTACTGAGTTCTTTGATGTAACTGTAGAAGTTGGTTGGAATTAAGTAATTTTCAACTTTAACAGAGAATGTGAATTTTATTGAACAGATTTAAACTTTAATGTTGCATTAAACTAGTGAAGCTACAGCTAGCCTTGCCTTTACGAGCTAGATTTTCCTATGTATAATGTCTGCTCCCATAACTATCAAATGCACACCAACTATCATATATACAAATAGAAATGTAGGTCCACATTTTTTTTGTTGTATGCTATTGATCATTCTGTGAAAGGGTTGAATATACAGTCAATATGTCAATAAAGACACATCAGTGGGATTTGCAAATTTTACTTGAAAAATTGTTATACAAATAATCAGGTCATGAAATATGTGTAATTTAATCTGTAGTATTATTAAAAAAAAAAAAAAGAAAAAAACCAAAAATGTATAACATCTGATTGAAAAGAATCTCTGGATTCTCTATTTCTAAAGGCAGAAAAGAAAAAAACATGTAATCCACACTGAGATATCTTTAAAACCTGTATTTTTTTAATGCGGTATACATTTGAAGCTTGTTATCATAGAACCATTTTACTGGACAAAAGCATATTGTTTCTTATTTTATTCCCAGTAGATCTAGTAAACTGTTGTGTTTCTGTTTTGTTAATGTTTTTTTTTTTCTTTTTACAAACGTAAAAACTTCTATCACATATTCCTGTAGTCTCCTTTGGACTTAACTAATTTTGGTTCTTCATTCTTTCCTATACACTATGTGTTGTAAACTTGCAAATAATTATTATTTCATTTCTTTGGGACTTACTCTGACAGCTCGATTTCAAGATCTGTTTTGACTGTAAAATTATCCAGAAAAATGGCCTATCTGGGACATTTATGTTGATAATTTTTTTATTTTTTTTTTTTACCTGGATTCTGGTCCTCTGGATATTTTGCAGTTGCTGTTATTAATTTGCATCCTATTTATTTCAGACATTTTTAAAATTTCCAGTATGATTAAATTTTCAGTCATGTCTTCTGAAGTTCTTATAACCTTTCTGTGTTTAATATTATCCTTTCTTTCACGTTACTAAACACTGAGATTACCTTGCCCAAAACTGATCCCTGCAGAAATCCATCTGACACATCCTATAACTGCTGCTTATACTTTGTCCAGACATTTCTCAGTTAATTGCAATTGTCCTTCTATTGCATCATCTAGACTGTATCTCTGTTATTTGCTTATGGAAATGTCAAACAAGAAAGTATCATAAGGCTTATCTGGCAAAATTTATTACATCCACCTCTTATCCATCTTTCAGACAAAAGAGAAGAGGTTTTTTATTTTTTATGATTCTAGAGAAGCAAGAACTTCTTACTGAAATATACAACTACTAGGTCACAAAGTAATAAATCAACAATTCTCTTTAATAAATAAAGGAAATGGATTAAGAATCAGTAGCACATAATCCCAGGATTATGTTCAATATTTGTCTTGCAAAGATAGCATTTTAATTAAAGATATGTAAACAGTAAATTAACCAAAATAATTTTCTAGTCTCTGTGTGTGTGCATGCATCTGATATCCACATTCAGTTTATGCAATCTGATGACTTCCTCATTAAAATAAGGATGAGGTATTTTCTCAGTTACAGCTTTGATGTCCTCTAACCATAACAGTGAGGAAAGTAGCAGCAGCAGCATGCTATCACAGCTTGAAACCTGTGTCTTGTATTTTAGTTGGGTCTAAGAGTCATTTCAGTAGCACAAATTTCTAGCTTTTTAACTGAAGTCCGTTTAGGTTTGTAAGTTTTAAAACGTCACATCACGTTTTTCATTTATCAGACATTATGGGAAACTGCAAATAAACTATCCAATGGGGTTTGTAGTGCGGACTTGCTGAAGTTCTGTTTTCTAAACAAACATCTATGTGCTTTTATGGTGCATAGTCAGTTATATTTGACAACAAGACAGCAAAAAGTCAGATTTCTCCCCAGTGACTCCTCACATGTCACAGAGAGAACAGCCTACCAAAGATATGGCCTAAATGTCTGTGATTATGAATGTGGGCATGTTTCAACCAGAGTACTTGATGCCATGTTAAATTAAGAGGAGAAATGCAAGAAAAAAAAAATCCATATTTTCTTTATGAAAAGGGATTACAGGTAGGTTTTTGTGCCCTTGTAGCTTGAGGAAATAAGGTATTGACACTGCTTGTAACATGCCTCAGGACCCCAGGTTTACTTTGGGTTTGTGCTGTTTGGACATTTTTATAACAGTAATCATTGAACTGTCAAGCAACTACTGTTTAATTTTTGTTTGGTTTGGTATAACTGATATAATTGGGATATACATGTGTACATATATATGCATTTATTTATCTAGGGTCATAGACAGTTCATTCTACACCAAAAACCCTACTTTTTATTGCTGTTTTTGTTTAGGTATGCATACACATGTACGTATACATAGATATACAGATACATTCATTCTGTGTAGAATTAACTGTGTGTAACTGTAATAAAATGTAGCATAGGGGTTTAAAGGTGTAGGATGATCTCAAAGGCCTTAAAAGCACTGTCACTGGTTAATATAGAGGACATCTGTAAACAAGTCATAATTTACTGGTCAATTATTGGCCATCAAAGGAGTAAAGGCTTGAAGGCTGGCTAAAACCAGTATGGAGAGCGGAACATGGAGACTGAAGAACTGGTACCAAACATATGTGAAACACACCATAATAAATTTAGTTGTAGAGCAGTGAGGAAAAACCAAGGCTTTAAACATGTCAGTAAAGACAGAAAAGTAGATCCAAAGGAAAAAGAATGAAACTCAGCATCATACTTCCAGCAGAGGACTTGTGATGCTGATGACTCCCCTGGATACATCCCTATGCACACATCCCTTGGCATCACCTCCATACCTCACCTTTAGGTATCAAAAGGGCAGTGGAAGGATCGTAGAATCATAGAATACCAGGTTGCAAGGGACCTTAAGGATCATCTGGCCCAATGAGGACAACATCAGAGAAAGGAGTAGATCATAGACATTTTATGCATTTATGATTTTAACTGTATATTATTTGAACTGTTTGTGTCATTGGAACTGTACTAATAATTCTTTAATGATAAGACTTTGCATATTAGATTAACAATAAATTCTTGCCTTTGCATATATGAACTGTTGTTTTTCACACAAGCTGAGGCAGCCAGGAGTGCAACGAGGGCTCTGTGCACTAGGCTACATTCACAAGAGGGTAGACAATGGGTTGAGAAAGTGTTTAATTTTCCCCAGTTCCATGCTCTAGGATCCACTGTCCAGCTTGGCATAGTTTCTGTCCATAGAAGAGAGATATTGAAAAAATGGAGAGAGACCATGTAGGATATGTGATGTATGAGGTGATGCTGAGGGAACTGAGTTCATTTAGCCTGGAGAAAAGGATGCTAACAGGGCATCTAACTGCCATCTTCCACACCTGAATGGGGCTATAGAGAATGTGGAGCTAGATTCTTCACAGCAACAGACACACAGCCGGTCAGGAGACCACAATCACGAAGTTGCAGAAAGGGAAATTCAAACTGGATATTACTAGATTATGCTTCACATTTAGAGTGGTTAAACACTGGAAGAAGTTGAGCAGAGAGTCTGTGTACCTGAGCAGCCTGTTCTAAACGTGAGGCTAACGTTGCTTCAGGTGTGGGTTTGGGCTAGACAATCTTCAGATATACTTTCCAGCCTAAATCTTCCTGTTATTCTGTGACGTACATAATTTCAGTCAATTTGCTATTCAAAAGCAGCACTACCTTTTCTAGAAAATTTCATTAAAAATAAAGTTGAGACAAATAGGTAATATTGGGGCTGGGAGTCAACATGAGTCTTTTAAGTCTGGTGAGATTAGATGAGAAGAAAGATTATCTGAGATGAAGACATTATAAAGACAGGTTAACACAGACTTAATTGCAGCTTTGCAAATAGTAATACTCATATCTCTGCACACTGTGCTTTAATTCTCTGCAACATACTACTTTGTAATCTGCAAAGTTACATTATCATAAACTGTTATGTAAAATACACACAAAGAAATAAGGAAAACCAAAACTAATGATCAAGTGAGCAAGTAAACAACAATCATAGAATCATCATAGAATCATAGGATGCATTGGGTTGGAAGGGACCTTCCAAGGTCATCTAGTGCAACCCCTCTGCAGTCATCAGGGACATCTCTAACTAGAGACGTCTCTAAAAAAAACCCAACTCTTAAACAAACTAACAAAAAAGCAAAAAATAAACAAACAAAGAACCCCACTCTTCCACACACAAAATCACAGAATAGTAGGGTTGGAAGGGACCTCTGGAGATCAGCTAGTCCAACCCCTCTGCCAGAGCAGGGCCACCTAGAGCAGGTTACACAGGAAGGCATCCAGGTGGGTTTTGAGTGTCTCCAGAGATGGGGACTCCACCCCCTAATAAAACATTTTCTTTTAAATGTAAATGTCTTTATAACAGAAAAAAGCTTGACTGTTTAGTGTTCTCGACACACTGACTGAATAGAGACACTCATTCCTTTAAAATGAGATGCATAATTAGAAAAATAAAGCAAGTTATGACAGTACTCCAACATTTTTGTATTAAACATTTTTAAGTAACTAATAGTCACTGTCACAATAAGCTTTACTGCTCTGTGATTTATGGCACTTTCCCACATGTTACCAAGTAATGGCATTGATGAACTACTATGAGAACGTGTTATTATCCAGCTGTTCTGTTTTCAAAGTGTTATAATGTACAGCAAACGACTGACTAAACTAGTGGTTGAATTCCTTCTGGGTTAACCTCTTCAGTGAATGTGTATCTCATAGAAGGTTGCAATCTATTGATTACTAAGATCATCACTTGAAGATAGTATCCAGAGAAAATAAATTTTTAATACTCTGGAGATGTTGGAAAGGGTTATAGGAACACCAGACTGAAAGCAAAGCAACACAAAATAAAGCAAAAAAAACGGTCTCCCTTATAGATAAAAAGTGTAAGTTTTCAGTTTGTAAGAAAGAAAATCTTTTCAATGCTACTATTACCATTCTACAAAGTTTTATCTAAATGTCCCCCTGTTTTGTTTTTTTAAATTTTTTTTTTTCCTATGCTGCTAGCAATTTTTGGCATACTCTGATATGTATTTTAACAACGGTAAAGTGTTTTTCAATGTTTAGAGCTTTTCTTTGATTAAGATTTAGGTTGGACTTTTTTTTTTACTTAAGAGCATAGATGAGACAGAATATTTAAGGATAAAAACTTCATGTCATAGAGACATTTAATATTTAATAGTAACAATGTCCTTAGTAAATTTCATATACTTTAATGCATTTCAAAGCTTGATGAATGTTTTTCATCTGAGGATTACAATAAATAAAATCAGAAAAAAAACTTTCATAATGTATGTTTCTAGAAATATTAAAAGCATATTACCTTCAACAATACATTATTAATAATTCACTAATATTACTAAATGTATAATTTATAATGTTACAGCAGTGGTGTTAAGGGGACAAAGTGATTCTGCCCCTCTGCTCAGCTCTTGTGAGAACCCATCTGGAGTACCACATCCAGCTCTGGAGCCTCCAGCATAAGAAGGACATGGACCCATTGGAGAGGGTCCAAAGGAGGACTACAAACATGATTTGAGGGATGGAACACCTCTCCTACAAAGATAGGCTGAGAGAATTGGGCTTGTTCAGATCGGAGAAGAGAAAGCTCTGGGGAGACCATATTGCAGCCTACCCCCTGAAGGGGGCCTACAAGAAGGCTAGGGAAGGACTTTTTACAAAGGCCTGTAATGATAGGACAAGGGGTAATGGGTTCAAACTGGAAGAGGGTAGATTTAGATTGGAAATTAAGAAGAAATTCTTCACTCTGAGGGTGGCGAGACACTGGTACAGGTTGCCTGGGGAGTTGTGGATGCTCCATTCCTGGAGGTGTTCAAGGCCAGTTTGGATGGGGCCTTGAGCAACCTGGTCTAGTAGGAGGTGTCCCTGCAATGGCAAGGGGGTTGGAACTGTATGATCTTTGAGGTCCTTTCCAACCCAAACCATTCTATGATTCTATGAAATAGCAGAAAAGTTACTGCTTTGCCACATCCAAAGAAGAGCAACAAAGATGTTGAAGGGTCTAGAAGACAAGTCTCATGAGGAGCAGCTGAGGGAACTGGGATTGTTTAGTGTGGGGAAAAGGAGGTTCAAGGTGAGACCTTATTGCTCTCTACAGCTATTTGAAAGGAGGTTCTAGCGAGGTGGCTGTCAGTCTCTTCTCCCAGGTGGCAAGTCGCAGAACGAGAGGAAGTGGACTCAAGTTTGCACTGAAAGGATCATCAAGTATTGGAACTGGCTGCCCAGGGAAGTGGCTGAATTACCATTCCTGGAGGTATTTAGAAGATGTGTAAATGTGGCACAATGATGCGGTTTGTTGGTGGACTCGGTAGTATAAGGTTAACTGTTGGCCTCGATGACCTTAAGGGTCTTTTCCAGTCTAAATGATTCTGAGATTCTATAAGAAGAAATATGCATTTTCCAAGTCATAAAAAACAGAATTCACATTGTCATACAACATCCCATATAATATTGTCCAATAATTGGCATAATCAACCAACATACCCCCCAAAAGTAGTAGTAGTGTAGTGATCTTTAAAAAAAACCTGAACATGCATATATATGGTAGTTCAAGTAGTCACATGTAAGGCAAGGTGGCTAGTGTTACTTTAGCATAACCCATGATGGCGCTGTGGTTGAAATAAGACTAGCACTGTGACACTTTGGTGAAAAAGACTATTGTGCCTATACTGAGAGGTAGACCAGAGTGCTAAACATGAAAAATTAAAAGACTACTCTATAAAAAATATGTAAAACCTTGCAATCTTATGTACTCGGTGCAATAAGACATGGGAATTTTGTAGTGTTTGCTAATGTCAATCTGCCTTTGTTATAATGAACCAGATAATTTATAAATGTTAGAAGCACTGAAGTTTGTGGCTGAATATTCCTAGAGAAGTTTTGTGACGTGTGAGTACTTTATCTTTGAGGATATGTTGTTTTACCTTAAGCTATGCGGTATAAACTAACTAAAAGTAATTAATAGTCTTAAATTCTGGCAATAACTCTTCATTATTCTTTAGGGTCAAGATATGTAAAGCACAGATAGTAATTGTGTTGGTGACAGTTAATGACATTTTGCAATCGCAAAATTAAACTTAAAACAGTATCTGAAAATGTTTACAGTTATTAAAATAATATTTAACCTAGAGTTTCAGTTTATGAAGACTTTCAGATGAAACCTTGCTTCCATGAGCTTTGATTATAATGTGTATGCATATTCATATCTATCTGTCTAAACATATTCACACACACAAAAAATCCACTGGGATATACAGTATTACCTTCTTTATCAGGGAACCTTTTTACGGCATAAGCAGCAGCTTCTAGTAGTACAAAGGCAAAACAGAAATAATATTGCATGGTTACAAACTTATCTATCTCCCTCACATTTAAAACCAGCGTATACAGTAATGAATGTGAATGTTGATCACCCCTTCTAATAAGGAGCTGAAGATCTTAATCTTACATGAGAATTCTGGGTGACAGATCCTGAGCTAGCAAAGGTTTTAACTTACATCATTCCCCCAGATATCTAAATTCAGAGATCAACAGGATTTTAGCTGTCTTTATATTCTAATACCAGTTTTCTTTCTTCATTCACAATATAGGCTTTGTTTGTCCTTCCTGGGTACTTATCCAATCCCAGGCACTTTAAGGACACCTTATGCCCCAGGAACATGTATCCATTCTGCAATATAGGACGTAAGAATGTATCCATTAATTTACCATGTTAAAGATTTTTATCAAAGGACATAATATTAGTTCAGGAGTCAAAAAGCTGTCTGAATGTCATGTAGTAGCTCCTACTTTCCTCTTTTCCCCCAGCATCATGCTTAGAAATGTATGCTTATATGCAAAAATTTAAAATTACTTCTAGCACAATCATAGATCATAGAATCATATGATTCAAGGGGTGATCAACACTCACATTCAATTTTTTTAATCTTTTTTCATTTTTTAATCTCAGTAAAGACAGACTACTCCACTTTTATTTAACTTTCTTATATCTTGGACTGTGACTAAGAAGAAGAACAGCTAATTTAAATACATTTCTTTCAGGAGAAGATGACAGAGAGTCCCCAGATATTTTTGTCCTGTAATTGGCAAAATGCTCAACACAATAAGGACAGAGGGGAAAGTATAGATTAGTTTAAGCACCCACTGCATTTCCAAATCCACCTTCTCTGGCATTGTGTAACACTTACATAGTCAGTAGTATTTTGTGAATCTGGTACATAAACTTCATAAATAACAGGCTGTAGCAAAAAGAAAGAAAAAAAGAAATAAAAAAGAGCATAGTTTCCTTGCTTCCTTCCTTCCTTTCTTCTTTTCCTAGAAGAAAGTAAGAACAATAGAGTATCGAAAAAGTATCTGTCAGAATTAGAAATGCTTTTTTCAGCTACAAGATTGAAATTGTCTTTAACCTAGAAGAATGGAAAGAAATATTCAGGAACAAAAATAGCCAATATCTGTAGAGTTAAGTATAACCTTACCAATGAATCATTTTATTTTAGGTTTTCTCGTTACTGCAAATCTATGCTTTTAAACAAACATCTTTTTACCAGAGCCGTGTATAGTGGGAAAGGTAATGGTAAGTAACACAAAAAGGCATTCATTCCACCTCTTATATAGTAAAAATTATTAAAAGAAGAATATTGGGACATCATTTACTGTTGAAGGAACTTAGTTTATGCAAGGCTTCTAATTAAGATCACAAAATTAAGCAAGGTGAATCCCCCAAAATGCTATCTAAATAAACTTTCACAAAGTATTAAACATTTTCTTCTCTCTTAAAAGGTTTTCGGTTTTTTATTCATCTATAAGAAGATAACTCAAAGGCAGATATTTAACTTTTAAATTGCTTAATTGCTCTACTAATGAAGAAGATGGAAATCTAGAACAAAAGAAAACTGTAAAACTAAAAGGTTGAAAACTTTTCCACTGAATAACAAAGGAAGACTGACTGTTGTGGAGGCAATAAAAAGCTAGAAATATATAGAAAATTAAGAGAGAACACTTACACAGTGGGAATGTAAATTTGAGAATATTGTTTTACTATCTCCATTGCTTTTTCTATTCCTGTAATTTTGATCTCTTTTCATTAAGTCTCACTTTTGGATCTTAGAACATGAACTTTTTAATTTTTACATTTCACTATTTTTTCCATTCTCTATATAAAATGGATGCATATCTCAAATTTTCTAAAAGAAGTAGCTGTTGAATCAAAGTTCCCATGGGTATGTTAATGAAGAATAAGTTTTAAGTACCAAATAAATCTTATAGACAGGGCATGGTTTAATATCCACTCCACTCATTCTTCAGTATATTAATAGCCTAACTAGAATGCCTAGTGTTTTCGGTTGACAAATAAAAATCATCATAGAGTCAGATAAACTCTGGTCTACTATTTAAAGAAAGTTTAAAAACTTTATTGAAAATAATGCTACAAGGTGGATTGTGGGGGGTTTTTTTTGTAAATGTATATAAAATATTTTATCATTATAATTGGTGCTCATATTGGTACTGAACTGGTACCTGAAAGCCATTTTCATGAAGCTGGATCCTGTTACAATGCAGAAATACAGAATAAAAAGACCACACCTGGTCCTGGCCTGTGTCCTAAATAACTTCATATACACTTCTTCCTGAGTATTCACTATCCTTAGAGCATAACTGATAAGGAGTTCTTTGATTAGAAATCTTACAAAGCAGACAATATTATTCTTGTTTGTTTTTCCATATCAAACTATTTCATTAAAGACCTTGCTGAAATTATGAGACTCAGTGGAATAATTCTTCATAACACTCACTACACTATTACTGATAAAATTAAATTTTGCCTAACAGTATTGGTTGTTGATAAGTCTCATTGGAGTAAGCTGGTCAAAATACCAACCAATTACAATTCCTAACTTATCTTCAGTACAGAACAAAAAGGTAATTGTTTTCAATGCTGACAGTTTCACAGATGCAGTTAAGGTTAATGTAAAATCATAGACAGAAAATGAATTTTATAATGAAGTACTCCATAAAGCAGAAACCAGTATAGAATGCAATGTATAATAGATCGCAATATTAACCTAATGAAGGGACATCCAAAGACTTGCTAAGTGCCTAGGAGTAGCATCCTAGTTGTTAATTTTAACTAAGTCATTCAATGCATGACCTTGTGTTACTTCAGTGATTAAGTCTGAATTAACATTAACCTGTAAGTAAGTGTCATTGAATTGGACAGCAGTCAGAATTTTCTCAATAATAGATGTCTAAGCTGTACTAACTTCATATTAAGGTTTTACCATCTGAGCACAGTCAGTGATAAGCTGATTTCAAAAACATTTAATTTAAAACCAATTTACTTATTAACTGAATTATTCACAAATTTGACTAACAGAGGGATTTCATTTCAACAGCAGGTCAATGTAGCTCTCAAAGCCCTTCAAAATGCAAGTGCTATAGTGATTCTAGTGGTCTCAATAATAAAATTCTCAGCAGGTTTGCTGATGTCAGGTTCCATGAAGGTTAGACAAACCTTATGACTCGTCATTTAGGTGCAAAACAGGTTTCAATTCTTCAGCTCTCTCACAGTGGAGAGGGAACTGGAAATTACTTTTGTGGTCAACAACTTGCAGTATCCTGACATATGTAATCAAACTCAATTTAAAAATTATACCAGTTGCCTATTCACAGTACTCCAGCTTGTTATCATTGCAAACTTTCCTTTGATAGGAAATTCATATTTTTCTCATGACCAAAATATAACTCTTTATTCTTCTGCTAATGCTGTTCTTCACCTTAAATAATACATCTCCCTCTTTTCGCATATCATCTGAAACTCGTAGCAATGTGTTGCCAAAGCTGGTTTTTTTTTTTCAATTTTTCTTGTATGAAAGAAGCTCTTCATTCTCTTGTGTATTCTTATGGTGACCTTCTCTGTGGCCATTGTCACCAAAAGTAGATTGTGATAATTAGCTTCTGAGTAAGACATGTAAATGTGAGTGTCTATATGAAGGTGAAGTAGCTCTCATTACAGTCAAAGAAGACATAGTTAATGCAGTCACTGTATCCTAACAATCAAGTCAACCCAAAGTAAACTATGAAGGCACAAATTATTCACCTAAACATGAACAGTGAAATTTGTGATATCCTAGAGAGTGAGCCATTGCTTTCATCTGTTTTGGAAAGAACTAGATCTTTCAGGAACCCTTATTCATATTTACCAGTCCTCAGTGGAAGATCCAAATCCTCTAAAGCATCTCAAATATCAGTAGAAACAAATGAATCTTGCTCATTTTGAGTTGAATTGCTCTTTGGACTCTACTGTATCTATTAGTTAGATGTTCATTGTCTACAAAATAAGTTTAAACATTTAACTATGACAGAAGCTTCCACGTGTCATAACCTAAGGTAGCCTTCTTATTCTGTGAAATGAACCTCTCTAGCATTTTGGGCAGCATCTGGGAAATACTTCACCTAACATATATTGAGCTTGAGATTTTATTTAACTCTTTCATGGCCTTATCATGTTGGTGATTCACAAACATGACAAATGAAAGCATCAGTTTTTCTCATTCTTCTTTGTTCTTAATAACAAAACAAGTTACTTACCGGTGTATTTAGTCTATCCTTACTAAACACATGATCTTACATTTTAAACTGTAGCATGATGTCTCAAACAATCACTAAAGAGTTTTGGTCAGGCTTGAATTGGGGGGACAACTTTTGTGGTGATGCTGGGGTTGCTGGAGCAGGAAGATGCAATTGAGGGTGGGGAAGGGGCAGGGGGCACAGCACTTCCCTGGCACTGGATTTCCCTTGTCTTGAGCAACCACCCAAAGAGCTTCTGCGGGAAAGACAATTGTTTTCACAACAATTGTGCCACAAAAGAAGTTTCCAGAACACAGACAGCACGTGACAGCCCACCAACCCATTTCCAAGAAGATTCTGGAAGCACAGGCTGCGCATGATACCTAATTAACATAAGGGGCTGAATGCCCACCTGGAGGTTGCCTATATAAGGGCACAAATCACAGCTCTGAGTGGTACCCCCAGGAACTGGACATCTAGGCTGGCTAGACCAATGCTGGACCCAGGACTGGTGGTATCTATCTTTTTTTCTTTCTTTCTCTTTTCCTGTCTCTCTCTCTTTCTCTTCTCTTAACAAGGTATGGAAAGGTTTGTTGATGTCATATTTTGCCAATACTGTTATGAGCACCTAAAGTTATTTTCTTATCACATCAATATTGCTGTTAGCAAATAAAGTTGTGTTTTGTAAACTGAAGTATTCCTGGTGTCGTTTCAGCTTTATACTGACCTGGGAATTAGCAAACTTGAGTCATCATCCTGGTTGCCTGGGATATGACATATATTCAAGGCCACTCATTTCTTCTTGCATAATATTACAGCTTTCTGTAATTTAAATTGCCTGTCCTTTTTTTCTTTTTTCTTTCTATTTTTTTTTAATTTGACAGTTAAAAGCATGTATGAGTTCAGTCCCAAGGATGAAGTCTGATAAGTACATCATTACCTACTTTCGTCCACTGACTGTATCGTGTTACAACAACTGCAAAAGCTGTTGTCATGATTTTTAACTAGCGTACATAATTCAGGAATCTTAGTTTTCTCTCTAGTACCATAACAAATACCCCACTGAGGACCAGATGGACTTGCTTAGTGATGTTTCTGTGCCTAAAGTTATTTTATTCTGCCCTTTACAATCTGTTATTCTGTAAATATTAAGTGATTATGAGAATCAGTTGCAGATTTTTTTTGTTCTTAAAACCAGTAGTAACCTATAGAGGAAGATATGTATATGGACAAAGAAGGGGAGAACTGTTTCAAAGTGATCTTGATAGCATGTTTTCGATATTGTCATGATTTGTAGTTTTTGTCAACAAATGGTCATGACAGCACTATTTCCATGTGTCTGTATATTTATATACATGTATGTATATACATATGTATATATATGTATTTATATACATGTGTGTGTTTCAGTATACAAATGAACAACTAAGAACCTTCCTAAATTCTGGGAATAAAACCTTAGTTTATAAGTAACACACAACACAGAAACTGTTGAAGTAAAGCAGGGGCTTATAACAGGGCCTCCAAAAAGTTCTGCCAAAAGATTTTCATAGAGACATTGAATACATATGCAGAAGATGTTAAGAGAGTCCTCAGGGCTATAAGGAACTCACCAGTAGTCAGTCCAAGACAAGGAATGCAACCTTAGATGCTGGCTGCAAGATGCTTTTGTTGTGCTGGTTCAGCCATCGTTATTTTATGCTGCCATCAGTTGCCTGATCACACAGGCCAATGCTGAACTCAGCAACATCCCCTCACAAGTCTTCTTTCAGACAGTCCTGCCATAGGTTCCTGTGGGCCCAGCTCCTCTACTGCCCACTGTGGTGCCAGCAATCACCTGCTGGACAAAACAGACAGAGATAGCTCCCTCAGGTGCCCTTCACATGGAAGAACCCCACCAAGAGAGCTCAGCAAGATGCAACCAGCCCCAACAGAAACCACACCCAACAGGAAGCCCTTCTGACTGAACAGCTTCTGCTTAAAGTAGCCCTGGCCTCACCTGCCACCCCAACCCTGACCACCTGGGTGAGGGTGGAGCCACAGAGACACAGGTGGGCCAGGTTCTGCCTCTGAAACATGAAGCCAACAGAAACAAAACATTCTGCTAGGCTGTGACTCATCCATAGGTCAACTCCAATTTGAGGCCCACAACTTAGGCCCCAGCACTTCAGCTTTAGAGAGAACAAAGGGAAGAAAGCATATGTAATATATAATATATATAGAACATTCTCATATTTTTCAAAATTGAGGACAAACAAAGAATTAAGAAGATGCTGTGAACAGTAGAAAATTTAAGGAAAAGTGTAGAAAGTGAAGGGGAAGACACTCTACCAATATCACAATTCCCTCGCAGTGAAAAAAAAGTGAGGATTCTAGTGACATCTTATAAAAACATGTTGGAAAGAGTGAGTATGAGACTAGATAAAAGAGCACATACTAACAAGTTTGTGTATATAATTTTTAACTGTTTCATTATTTGGAAAAAGCCATAGTGATTTAGTTAAGACTAACAATAAATATCAACCTTCATGTATATGGTATTTTTCTTTAGTCCATCTAGATTGCTCTAGTGTCCGGTTACCCCTTGATTAGAGACTGGCTGCCAAATCTGGATGCAATCAAGAGAATCGGACCTATAGAGGTTTTTCTCTATTTCTAGTGTTCAAGACAGAAGGCCATATTTTCAGCTTTTGTGATTGTTTGTATCAGCACAAAACAGATTAAATAATTAATATCGTAGTAATACCTTAATTTCTATAATGAAAAAGGTTATACACTGTTCAAGAATTCCTTCTATTCTTCAGCTATAAACTCATGAACAATTGTGCTGGTAAAATATTAAAGGACTTGTTTTTATTTTTTTTAATAGGTTTTTGTTTGGTTGGGTTTTTTTGTTTGTTTGTTTGTTTTTTAAGAGTTTCCCACTTGAGAATTTCTTGTGCATAGTTAGCTCAGGAGCAGTGCAAGCTTTGGGAGAGGAGTGAGAAAATTAGAATTCCACCTTAGTGTAGGTAAATTTTACCACTAGAAGTGAGGATTGTTTTTTATGAAAAGGTTCAACATCTGCAGCTTCTTTTTCTGTATATTTGGGAGTTTTGTGGGGTTTTTTACTGGATACTAGAGTGGACAAATGTCATTGGTACCCATGTATATTTCACATGTGCTCATGTGAAGTCAGCTCATGTCATGTGCTGGCATGTCAGCAAGACATCTGAATGTACATTGAAAGGAAAGTAGGGAAGCCACACTGAGGAGGACCTTTTTATAATACATGTGTTGAAACAACAAGAGCAACTTTGAACATGTAGCATCCTGACAGAAGCCTCTCTATATACTCAAAAGAATCTTGTATGTTGATTCAGGAGGAAGCACTTAGTGACCTGCTACAACATCTAGATGGTCACAAGTCTATGGGGCCATATGGGATCCACCCAAGACTGCTGAGGGAGCTGGCAGAGGAGCTTGCCAGGCCACTCTCCATTATTTATCAGCAGTCTTGCTTAACAAGGGGTGTCCAGGATGACTGGAGGCTTGCCAATGCTACAAGAAGGACTGGAAAGAGATCTGGAAAACTACAGGCCTGTCAGCCTGACCTCGGTACTGGGAAACATTATGGAACAGTTTGTCCTGAGTGTACTCACATGGCATGTGCATGACAACCAGGGGATCAGGCCCAGCCATCATGGCTTCACGAAAAGCAGGGCCTACTTGGCCAACCTGATCTCCTTCTATGACCAGGTGACCTGCCTAGTGGATGAGGGAAAGGCTGTGGATGTAGTCTACCTGAACTTTAGTAAAGTCTTTGACACCATCTGCTATAGCATTCTGCTCCAGAAGCTGGTGGCTCATGGCTTAGATATCTGTATTCTTCACTGGGTTAAAATCTGGCTGGATGGCCTAGCTTGTGGTGAATAGAGTTAAATCCAGTTGGTGGCCAGTCACAAGTGGTGTTTCCCGGGCCTCAGTTTTGAGGGCAGTCTTGTTTAATATCTTT
>VZZY01015658.1:0-15892 GCA_013400335.1 Eurystomus gularis
TTCTATGATTTTATGACTTTCTAGAGAAGTCTGGCTATCTTGTCTTTCCTAACAAACCTCACCTATGATAGGTGAGTGAACATACATCTTGTGGTGAACTAGCTCATTTGTGAGAGTAGAAAATGCTAACATTCATCAGCTAGAGGGCATGTAATTTTGGAAGGACTGGATATATGCTTAAAATGTGATAATAAATGCTGGAAAGTTGAGTTATTCTGAGGTAATTGGTAAATATTCAGTGGTCAAAGGTGGAATTGAGCATAAATATTAAAAAAATTCCTCCTAATATTTTTAGTTCCCATTTTTCTTCTATAAAATGTCTTGCTGTATCTGAAGCACAGTTTTGTGTTTATATGCAGACTATATGTCTGTCTATATGCAGACTTGTTTTCATTATTTTGAGTGTACACCCTTATGTTTGCCTTTCTGTCATTGTGGCATGTGTACATACTATATTATCAGTAAAAAAAACCCACAACATTCTCAAAAGATATGTTATTAAACCCACAAGCACTTAAATTTTAGGAAATGCAAACATTTCGGTGGTTTATCTTAGCTTTACTTGTTTTATTTTGTTGCGTTATATACCTGTTATGAAGTTTGACATATAGTTCTATTTACAGTATCAAGGAATCATGGAGTAATTGAGGGCTGAGTAAGTTCTGGCAATCAATAATTAGTCTCCGTGTTGTGAGCTTCACTGTCTTTGATTTAAAACTCAGTGCTCAGTTGAAACGTTGTGTTTATTTTTTCCCAAGAAGTTATCATTGCAGAAGACCATACATAGGTATTTGTAATTACTTTAACATAGCTCAAGCTATTAAACTCTACCATGACTATTTATAGGGTAGATAGAACCCTAACTCTTCTGATATGTTAGTTGTTATTGTAGTGAGAGTGATGATTTCACTCAACTTGATGCTTGTGGAAGTTGAAAAATCAAACTCAATTGCTTTTTATACCCAATAGAATGAAATTGGAAGATGATCTTTTTCTTAAATCTTTTGGTATTATGGTTAGTCCTTTTTCTTTTATGTTAAGGGCCTAGACATTGGACGTCATGCTCTTTTTATATTCAAAGTCAAAAGACTTGCACAAATTTAAGAAGTTCCTATATGCAATGTAGCTTTTTATTCTGTTAAAGTATGTGTTTGTACTTGGTAAACAAGAAATTGCATGTTGTATTCCGAATTAAGTTTGCAGCCTCTAATTAACATTTCTGTTATCTACCTGTTGGGATTCTGTGACGGATACTGAAAAAGGAAGTGCAGAAAGAGTATGTAAGCTCTGGAACTCATTTTGCATATTAAGAAATTCACATAATTGTAGAATCTGTGTTAGTGCACTGTGGCGAGAGAGGTTGGATTAGCGTGTCTTTCTTGTTTGGTAGACAGAACTGAAGTGTGGGCGTTTTTTTGCAATAGTAAAACTTAAACCCAAATATTAATCCTGAAGTAGCTATAGATTACTATTTTAGTGTTGGTAGAGAAATTGAGGTAGTTTAAATAGTAAGCTCTGTATCAATATTTAAAGTTCTCTTCCCTTTTGCTTAGTTTGGTATGCCTACCTCCTTTGTACTGTTGATCAGGCATAATGCTATAGTCTAGGTTTTAAATTTGTATTGCAGTTGAGTATCTTAACAGGATATAACATTATATGTCTTTTAGTGAGCAGTGAGATGTGTATGCAAGTTTTGTTTAACCTCTCCAGTCATCTTTTCACTTTGAATAGGCACTGTCCTGTGTAGGAACGACTATGTTATATACCAAAATATATATCTATTTCACAAATTCTAAATACTTAAACTGTTCAAGCTTAGGTAAAGTCCTTTTGGGTCACAAGAAAACTTGGCCAGTTTTGAGTAAATGGAATACTGAGGACTTCCTTAGAAAACTGCTGTTAAGTAACAAATTTTTTGGATCTGTGTGTTTCTGTATGCAGAAGCACGTTTTGCTTTGACAGTAGCTGAGCAGTATTCTGACTTTGCTCTTTAGAATCATTAGTTTGTATTTGTATTTTATCTTATATTGTAGAGCCCTTTTTCTAAGCCAAAGGTTTTTAGCAAAATCTTTGACTTGTATAACACTGTTATAGTTTCACCTATGACTCCAGTTGCAAGAGGGCTAGTCCAGGAGGACTTATAGTGGTGTCATCTCCAGATTACCCTGGCAGTTTTCCATGGAAGTTTTGAAGTCCTGGTTTAGTTAACATATCTAGATAACAGTAGTGAGATGCCAGTGCTTTGTATTTTTTTAAGCTTAGATTTGCTGCCATCAAAGGAAGTGCATTATTGATTGCATTATGAGGGGAGAGTTTTTATGAGACTTTCAGAGGCTGTCAGCCTTAGTTTCAATTAGATATTGTGAGTATATATGTGAGATTAACACTTAAAATATAGTTTCATTAGATAAAAATGGAATAAAACAGGTGTATACAGTCTTCACTGAATTTTTACAATCTAAATTCAATTGAGCTTTTCCTAACATTTCTTCTCCATTTATGAAATAATGGCCAAAGGTGAGGCCCTAATGTTTATTATTATGCAAAGCACTTTTTACCCATAATTTATGAATGTTTATTTAGGGCATGAAAGGAAAGATCATGCCTACTGACAAATCTGTCTCACTCCATCTTTTAAAGCACCGTTATGGTCATCACCAAAATCTTTTTCATAAATAGTACTAGAGTGCTAAGGACTCAATGATCCAGTGGACACTGGTATTTTATATTTTTCAGGAGCACAGTGGAGCTGAGCTGATCCTGCCAACTTCCTCTACGTTTTCTGGGACCATGAAAGAACTGGCAATCCTACCTTTTAACACTGACTTATCTTTAGCCCATTTCTGTAAACTATTCATCAAATCCCAAGATCAGAGAATCATTTGTAGTAATTTGTAAGACATTTTTAAGACAGAGCTAAAATGACTAGAATTTCAGGCACTGATAATTTTTATTTGCTGTTGTACTTGCAACAGTTTCACAAATATTTTTAATGGTTGAATACTAGCAGGGGAGCATAAAGACTCAAGATTAAAATATCAGTTATCTGGCACATCTCCCTTTCAAAAGAACTGTTCATCGAAGGAAATTAATGTATTCTTCTGTACAAATAATGGCCTGAAATTATAAATAAATACTGGAAGTTATTTTATATTTTATGTATTTGGTGTTAAGTTTATCTAAATATCACAGATAAGTGCCATTTTAAATATCTTAACTTTTGTAACTAATTTAGCTCACCTTTTGTAAGGTGTATGCAATTAAATTTTTCACACTTTTTATCTGACATTTTTGCGATCATTAACATTAACTCTGATTTTGCACTACTGTGTTTCTTACCCATTCTTGTTTGACTAATGAAAACCTTTCATGTGCTTTTGGTAGGAGCTAGATTCTTGTGTTTATGGCACTATTATTTTTCTCCTGCACCAAGTATGGGGACTGCAACATCAACAAAGCCATCACTGCTTTAATATTGATGGTCTGGAGTTTTACCAGACAATGCTGGTCATTTTGTTACAATTAAGATAAAAAGATATATTTTAAAACAAAAAACCTCAAATAATTTGTTGGATTTTTGAGAAAATACGGCCCTCTTGTGTGAATAGATAGGAGTAAGAACAACAGTCTCTCCCCTTATACATCCTTGTGTCCAAAATCTTGACCGAATAAAAGCAGACAGTGCGATATTAATTTGAGAGCCTGATTTTATTGGTGACTTAAAGAAATAAATTGCAATTCAGAAGAAATCCATTGTATGTGAAAACTCACTTGAACAATATCTTGGACCTATTTGTTGGTCTTTGTTTCTGAGTTAGAGTTTGGACCATGTGCAGAGTCCTTACACTCATTTGATTAGGTCCCATATTAATTAAATGTTTTCAGTATAGGCAGCATGGAAAAAAATGCTTATATCACATCAGTGTGAAATGATTTGTGCATTTGCTGATTTTCATTTGGTTTCACAGAGGACTTCAATGTATACTTGTATGTAGTTTTAAGTGTCTAGAATTTTGCATTTTTTATAATTAATAATACACCTTTTCCTTTACACTATTCAACTTGCAGAATTTTTTTCCAGTAAGCAGCCTGCATACAGTCTACTTCTTAGATGCAGATACGTGTGCATGGTGTTGCATTCCCTTTCATGCACACAGGGATGCATGTACAGGATGGAATGCAGTTTTGATTTAGAGTTAGATTTATTGCTTTGGACAGGTATGTCCATATCTTCCCATTTGATACATAAATCTTTACTTTTGTAATGGGTCATTTTTTTCGCAAATAGTTAAGTTTTCAGAATTAAATGACAGTAACTTCAGTTTATATATTTAGCAATGACAAACTACAGTGTAAAAGTAAAACCTTAGTTCTACTTACTCATTTTCCTGGTTTTAAATGATACACATACATAGAAAGAAATAATGAATCCTTAAATTCTCAGATTGCATTTTCCAGTTGCTTTATGTTCTTATTGAAATTGTGCATATTTAGTATGTACTTATTTACAAAAGCATGAGTTAGTGTGTTTTCCTCGTGTAATTTTGATCCCCATTAGCTGACTTGTAATACTCTATAGATACACTTCTAAAAGTAGTGTTCAGTGATTATAAACTCTAGTAGATTATTGCTTAATACATTCAGGATAATAGATAATTTTACATGGCTATGAGGGGCACAGTTCTTGCATCATAGTTTTGATGCTGAAACTTTGTTTATAAAACCAAGATGATGAGCAACAAATCATACAATAAAAAGTAACATTACACTTAAAAGCATGTATCAAAACTATAGCCGACAGTATGTGTTATGCAGAATAAGATGTATCCAATCCAACTCAGCAATGAAATTATGGGAGTGCCCTATTACTGTATGTGTGGTCTCAGATCACTTAAATTAGGTTAAAAGTTTTAATTCTCTGGGATAGATGCTGTATGCTTATTTATAAAGTGAATGGACTATAGGTGCACAGCCATTTGAAGAAGCTTGCTATTAAGAGAGTCCCATCAGACTTTCAGAAGCTGTTACACTGCTTAAAATAGGAAAACCATTTGTTTCCTTTACAAGCAGAAAAATAAATGCAAAAGTCTTTCTGGCAATATTCATATTGTATTCTTAATCTATTGCTGATTACATCAAATATCTGCTAATCTTTCATTAGATGACTGAGGGAAAATGCAGAAAATCACAGCATAAAGACAGTGATGAAATCTTCTATAGCCGAAGTCCCACAGTGACAGTAGAATGACGGTCAGTCATAGAGGAGGAAGAACAGCTATAGAACACCTGTGCAATGTAATTTCTGGATGTCTCTGAAGGAAGAGGAAGATATAGTACTGAGGATTTTTTAGAGTAGCTCTCTTTTCTGTTCCCTCCCCACAGACTGCCATTTCTCTGTCTGTCCCTCTGAACCAATCTATATTTTCTGTGTACATTCTTTGATGTTGCTCAAGAGCTTGCCAAACTCTAGCAGCAAACATGAGTGAAGTATTTAAAGTCCCTACACCTGGAGAGTAGCTAAGCAAGACTTGAAATTTTGAAATTGAACTAAAGTTTAGAAGAGATTTTTAAAAATGGCAATAATCTTGTCATTAACATTTCAGAAACTCATATGTAGAAATCTTAAATAAACTATGTGTTAATATTAAGGCTACCTGGGCATCATAAAACTTGCCAGAGGGCTTCTATTTTTGAGAGATGAGGAAGTACCTTGATTCATTACTTGTATGATATTATATGACTAGTTTCTGCAAGGAGTCCCCACTCTCAGTTTAAAATCATCATTGTATAATCACTATGGTATGTGTTTTCTTTTGGTTCTATAGTATAATGTGTAGAAGCCTTTTCCTTGTAACTGTTGATAGCTTGACAATTACATGTATCTCTTTTTTTATGATGGTTGTTAAAAATCTTGGTCATTCGATAAGCAACAAGAGAAAAGATCAATGCATCAATGGTGAAAAATTCTGCAGAGATAAATAACATCAGGAAATTCAGAAATTTAACTTCTGAGCCTAATGCAGCATAATATTTACATTTTTGTAAGTGTAGTTGAGAAAAACTTAAAGCACCAAAATAGGATTTCTGAGTAATTGATCCCATCTTTATTAATTATACTTGAGATTTCATTTTTTTTGTGAGAAATTTTCCATATGTTTCCCTGGAAATACTGAATAGTTTTATACTAATTAGTATTCTGGAGTGGTGACAGAGGTCTGAAAGTGTCCTACCTTCTCTGTCTGACTCATCCTCCTTTGATCGTGTTGAAGTTGTTTCACTTTGCCTTGGCCAGTGATAATTACTAAGAGTTTATTTAGACTTGATAGCAGTGTGCTAACAGATACCTGTTTGGAAGCTCTGTTATTAACTAGTGTAGTAAAGCCATGTTAATGTGTTTTAATACTAAGGACTTAATTAGCACATTATTTCTCATTTTGTGGAAAGTTACCTCATAACTTAAATGTTAGCATTTTTATCTAGGTAGATATTACCTTTCCACCTTTGGGAAGAATGGTGGACTGTTGGGAAAAATGCTTGGCTTGGGTGCCTGAATCATCACATTTTGAGCTAAATTACCTCAATGTCTGTGCTGGTATTTACAGAAATGAAGATGTGGGTTGGAACACCCTTGTCTTAATCACAGCAATGTATCCTGGAAGTAGTAGTTAAACGAAATGGGAATAGATAGGATTTCTGAGACTTAAATTTAAAATTTTATCTAGATTTATCTAGAATAAACCATCAGACTTGCACTTGATCCATTCCTTCTGAATTCTTTTGTACTGACTGGAATACTTCTACTCTCTACCCAGTGGTTGCGACTGTTGTCTTGAATCTTGCTGCAGTTACCTAATCCTATATAAGAACAAGACTGGAATTATCCCTTGAGGCTATTCATTAAATAGCCTAAATAACTTCTGAAGCAGAAGAATATTTTACTTACAGAAGTAATATTGGATCATTGTTATAAAGTGAACTTTTTAAACAGTAAAATTTTGTGAGTTTTACTGTTTGCTTTTTGTTTATTGCTATCTTTAGTGACAGACTTTACAGCTCTTCCCTGTTGGTTTACTGTGTGCCTTTTGCTTAACTCCAGGAAGAAAGAAAACCAAACGAACAAACAAAAAACCCCACCAAAACCAAACCAACCAACCTACAAAAAACCAAACCCTAAGCTTTCCTGCACTGCTTTCCATCTAAATATGACTATACAAAAATGGTCATTGTATGTGAAGTCTGTTTTCTTTTAGTTTTAAGTCTGTGATGTGTAGTTAGCACAAGTGAATTATGAGTGGGGTTTTTTAAATAAAGCTACATTTTGTCTGCCATGCTGGGTCAGCAGCTTGACACTTGTGGGTAAGAAATATTCCTGAAGAGCATAAAACCATTTTGAAGGGATTGGATGCTAGGCCAGTGACCTTGAAGTTGACTCTTCTTATAGTATAAAGCCAGTGTAGAGCGTTGTCTTCAGGGTAACATGCTTATAGTTGCTTGCATTTGTGAAAAGAGGCTTCTGCATTTAATAATAATTTACTGGCTAGTTAGATTTAGTAAATTGCAGTAACAAGTATGATGGTTTTAAGTGTGTGAAATGCTATGCATTAGTGTGTGGCGTGACCTTAGAGGCGAAGGCAGGAGTCTTGAGAATTCTGTATTTGCTCTTAACTCCTCCTGAGTGTAAATGTTCTTGTCCTTCCAATTAGGATGTCTGTGGATGTGTCACTTGCACCACAAGTTGTCATTTAATTTGTTAAAACTGGTGGCTCCTTTTTTTTTACCAAGAATGCATTTTGTCTAATTAAGCTTCATTATCTTGAGATAATGAAATGATTGTTTGTTGTTTTGGAAGATCTACTGTGTTTCTATTTCACAGTGTGAAACATCAGGTGTGGGAACACCAGTTGACCAGGTAGTAACGGTATTTAGCCATATTTTCACAGTGCAATTAGTGTCTCAGTGTCTTTAGAACAATCTGAATAAGAATTATTTTCAACTTCTTATGAATATTTTTTCCTTCTGAACAACCAGCAGGCTTGATAAAAGCTCATTTGCAGTATACATTCGTATTCATATGTATTTATATATTACATACCTCATGGAGGAAAGGTTTCAGGCATGATTTCAAGCTATGTAAAATAGAACTTATATTAAGCAAAATACCAGGTTTGATGATGTCTCCCTAGCACTTGAATAAAGGTGTGTTGAAGCAACTCTATGACTTTTTTGCATCAGAAGTATGTTAACTAGCACAATATCTGTGCCTTCAAATTCTTGTTAAGACTTAGTATTATTCTTGTCTCAAATTAGTTGTGTTGAACAAATCTGTTTTACAGGTGTAATTTTAAATTTTTGCTTTCAAAAGTAAGTTATTGCTGCTTACAAATGAAAAGACTCATTCAGAATACTATGTTTTTATTTTCTGAATTAACTAATATTGACAAGGTTGTCCTTCAGAGGGTTGTAATACAGTATTTAATTACCAACTGTAGTTTCCTTTAATAGCCTCTGTAACAAGATCATAATTATCTTGCATATAATCACTGGCTGATACACTTAGCAGCCCTTCTATGATTCATTCTTTGCAATTATTCACCCATTGTAGCCTTGAGACATAAAGAACTCCATGCTTTTCTTGACAATTATTGTTAATGGTTAAAGGCATTCTATTTTCCCATTCTTTGGTAGTGTCCTTGAATCTTGTCAGAAATGGCATCTTCTAGGCTGTGTGAGTGTTCAGTGTCAAATAACCAAATGGTTATTTAGTACTTGAGCTTTCCCTTGGTTATCTGAATTAATAAGCAGTTGGAAGTTGTACATGGGTACCAAATTGTGATAATTGGAATGTTAGTTAAATGCCAGATAAACCAATTAAGTAGATATGACTACTTTTCAGTTTAGAGAAAGTATTTTAGATAACATTTAATAATATATAATAATGAAGACTTCAGAACATTAGTACTATGGGCTGTTCTAGCTTGAACATCAACAAGATCAGTACTTACGTACTAAGGATAGAATAATGGTACCCCAAATTCACAATGTAATAGAATATTGAACTTGTTTTTTAGTGGACAGAGGTTGGCAGTTTCTTCTCAGTTCTTGTGGCCAGTTGAAAATAATAGAAGAGCAAGAATGCTCCAAGCTTTGCGGTTTATATTGCAGTCTATATGCAGCAAAGTTGTAAGCAAAAATACGCAAAGCCAAAGGTATACTATATTAAGTAATATGCAACCATTAGAAGCTGAAACCACCTCAGTTTAAACTGATAAAACAGCAGCATGCTTTTTATTTAGATTAGCAGTGTTTTATAGGTTTTTAGTTCTAATACCTTCATGTTGATTGCAGTAGTTTACCATAAATGACTTTTTTCTTGCTTAGTGGGATCATTTTAAAGTGTTTTGGAAGTATTTCTTTAATATGAACTTTGCCTGTTTTAATATGCTCGAAAAAATCCAGTGGTTGCTTTGGATGTAGTAAGGTATTTGATGAAAAGTACTGTATTTTTATAATAATTTTGTCTGTTACCTTTTTCAGATACAACAAATCAGTATGAATTACCAATGTATCAAACCAGGAATATTGCAGTAACAAATCAAAATAGAATTTTTGTAAAATCTTTTTAGATTAACTAAAGTAATGGCTTCTTACCTGTTAGAATGTACAAGCATGAGTAATAAATGTATTTTGCGTGCTTTCTAGTGGTATTGTGCTCTTACTAATGGAATTTCTGAAGTATAGTAAAATACATTTTAGCTCATTGCATTGCTACCATCTTCCAGGCATATTACCATTATCTCCTGTGTTGAAATTTTTCATTTATGCTGCTGTTAAGCTTGAGATAGTTGAAGTTATCTAAACACTAATCTACTTTTGATAAAGTACATACATTCAAATTTGTTAAAATCAGTTTTTCAAAACTTATTAAACTTTTCTACCGTTAAGGAAAGCTGAATGTCAGTAGTCAGCAATTGAAACCAGGTAATTTTCAGGTTTCTGAGTGGGATATGTCTTTGAAACTTTAAACAGGTATGTCTAATAGTCTTTTTCTAATCTCCTCACCTTAACAGCACCCTCCTATCAAAATCTAACTAAATGAAACCCTCTTCCCAGCATCCCCTAAACAGGGTGACTTCCTATGCTTGTTGTCATGTGAGTTGTAGACAGTTTCTGAGCTGTTTAGTAGTATATAAGTAGCTACTAGCTGTCACAAATTTTTTAAAAAGACCAACAAACCCATAAACAAACCATCCCCCCCCACCCCACCAAAAAACCTATACCAAAAAAACCACCCCTGTTTTCTGGATCCTTATATTAAAACAGCAGCTTTTTTTTATACAGCCATAATGTGTTTGTGCTTGAAGCTTGTTCATTTCTAAACCCTGTAGACTGTGTAGTGATATGCTAAGTTTAGTGGTGTTCTAGTTCTGATTTGTGACCTTCTTATAAATCTTTTTTTCATTTTAATCTTCGTTGTGAATTTCATAGGGATACAGTATGTGCTTTGGATATCCTTTGCCAAGAAGTCACTGGCCTGGTTTCGGCTGCGATACAGCTAATTTTCCTTCTTCGTAGCTAGAATAGTGCTGTGTGTTGGATTCAGTATGGGATTTGATATGTGAAGAATGCTGATAATATACTGATGTTTTTAGTTATTGCTAACAAATCAAGGACTTTTCAGCTTCCCAGGTCTTGCTACTGTGCAGGTGCCCCAGAAGCTGGGAGGGAGCATAGCCAGAGCAACAGACCCAAAGTGGCCAATGGAATATTCCCTATCATACAATGTCATGCTCAGTATATAGATGAGGGTTAGCCGGAAAGCTTGGGCTTTCTCTTCTGGGATTGCAGTTTTGGAATTTCTTCCTCTGAGATTACTAGCCGGGAATGGGCTGGGCCTTGGTTGGTACGTGGTGAGCAGTTGCATTGCACATACTTGTTTTTGTATTCCATTATTACTATTGTTATCATTACTATCCTAATTTTATCTTATTACAATTATTAAACTGTTCTTATCTTGACCCATGAGTTTTACCCTTTTTCCCCCAATTCTCTTCATCCCACTGGGAGAGGCGAGGAATGAGCAAGTGGCTGTATGGTGCTTCGTTGCTAGCTGTGGTTAAACCACAACAGTCACGATGTTGCTGAGAAATGTTTAACTCTCAGTTGAAAAAAAATTGTTGTTGGAGCAGCAGAGGAGGAGGTCTGTGTCACCAAGTCTCAACTTACACAGGGATCTTTTTATGTGGCTTTAAAGTTCTTAATTTTGCCACCCTGACAATCTGTATCTCAACCTGGATTTAGGCTGGGCAGCATCACTATTTACTTTATAGTTGGATCTGTCTCAGTCACATTTTGGTTTATTCTTTGACTTTATTCTACATTGTGCATGCTTGCATCCACTTTCTGAAATATGTTATAGAGCACAATCTTGTTCTGTCCCAAAGCAGGAGATGAAAGCTTTATGGCCTAACAATTAATAGAGGTAATAAATATTGCAAAGTTTGGTCTTGTATATGCACACACTATGTATTTATTTTATGGATGTACATTAGTTCTTGGTTTTGCTATTGGAATAGCTTTAAACTGAAATACAAGCCCTTCTTACTATGAAAAGCAACTGTTGCATGATTGGCATGTTGTAGTAGACTAAAAAAGCAGCTTTTGTTTTAATGTTATTCTACAACTGAATGTCTCATTTGCCAATATTTAGAATGGATTATTGTGGACGAGAATAAGAATGTTAGTGTTTGCTTTCCTCCAGATCTTCAATATATGATGTACTGATAAAAGGCTTAAGAATATATAATCACCATATGTAATTGTAACTCAACGCTGAAAATTACAATGCAATATAAAACTAAAGGGAAAATTGTTATTAATCCATATTTAAAAGCCTGTTTTTTGCAACATGGTTATAAATCTAGTTCTACAACATGCAGTGTCTTAAGAGGATATCTTGTCACATTAGAGTGGTAAAATAAAACTGCCTTTAAAATAAATTATTGCCAAGTCATAGGGTTTACTTTCTGCATGAACATACTGGTTGTGTGTTTTGGATTCTTGAGTAGGGTAGTTGTTTTTCATGTAACTTCACTTTTTGTTTTCAAAACACTGAGCAGGTGTTTGAAGACTTACTTCTGCTGTACAAGTTTCTGCTTTAAACTGAAGATGTTAACTAAACTGATTCAGTTTTAGTTAATTGTTTAATTAAAAGACAATTTAATTTTGTAGTTAAACTTAATTGTCTAACTTAGACAATTTAGTTTAAGAGGTTTATCAAAATGCTTTTCCAAAAGCATATGAAATTGCATACGTGTGTGTTTATATATATATCTAAATATATACATATAAAAAATAGATTTCCTTTGCAAACTAAATGCTTTTGAATATTTTCCCACTTGCATCTACAGAATTTTAGATGAGTTTATTCACAAAGTGAAACATTTTCTATTCAGTTACATTTTGGTTATGAAGAACTGAAGTGCTGCAAATAATTCTACAGTATTTTTTTCTCCCCTTTTCTGTTTTCAATTCACACATGTAAAAGCAGCCAGACTAAATAATTTCTAATGTATATGGACCTTGTCTTCTATAGACTATTTTATTCTATTTCAGTTTTAGTAGCTGAGAAACAGGAAATACTGCACAACTGTTCTTCTTTATTATTGAAGTGGAAAGCAAACATGGGAAGAAAATCAGCATGATTATAAAATGTTTGAAATACACTTGTGTCTTATACGGAATTGTACTTCCTTTAAAAAAAAAAAATGAAGTGAATGCACTTGAACTGCCGCTACTGCATGGCTGTGAGTATTTGCATTCAATTCTTTACTAAATTTCAGTTCAGCAATCTAAGTCTCAGTGGGTGGAATGCTTTGGATGTGGAGTCATTAATGCAATATTGATGTCAAAGAACTCAGTGGAAATGTGGCTTTAAAAATACCAGTGTTTAAGCTGCCAGTTCTGTTTTGGTAGGTTAATTAACCTAAGTTGGTTATGCTCATTGAGCATAGTTCTGAAAATCGGCAGTTACACACAGCATACTGCTACTTTCTTTATTTCATTCTCTTGATCTGATTCTTCCTCCTGCTCTTCATGACCAATATATGTTCCTATAGAGCAATGTATGTTCATGCTCCTTTGTCTTAGGCAAAGTAAGACAGAAATCTTACTTTTTTTCCAGGTATACCAGATTATTAGTATGAATTTTAGAATTGTTAAGAATATCATTACATTAAAATAATTAAAATCCTCAGTGTAGATATTGAACCTTTAAGGTAGAACTTCCTTAAGTGTGCTACTGTGAAGGTGATGTCAAGTTTAGCAAGAAACCCCTTGCCTCCCATTGCACCTAAATACTGTATACTGAAGTAGAAACAACTCTAAAGTCTGTCTTAAAATGAAAAATTTAGGAGTGAAATAATAAAAAGGACTGTAGATTGTATATCTTTGCTACTCTTCAAATTATTCTTCTCATTTTAGTTAAATATTGCCAAAGAGATGAGCAGTCATCTGCTTTCAAGAACCTGATAGCAATTACAAAAACAACAATATATGCACTTCTGCAAAACCTTGCTTAGTGTGGGAAAATTAAAGCAAATCAAATCCCCTCTTTTAAATATTTTTAGATTTCACGTGTTGTGATTATATTAAAAAATGTTGTTTCATACTGTGGAAGGATATGGTTAAGTACAAGATACATAACAAATAAACATATCTACTCATTTGTATAACAATGGAAAATTAGGGAGTATACCAAAATAGTCAGAGGATATAGTCATTCTGATTATATGTGTATTTAACTATTTTTTCCTATGTATTCTTTTTAACATATAAGGAATAGATTTTTCTAAAATTTTTATGGAAATTGTCTTCCAATAAAAATTAGAACTTCTGTCTCTGGTAAAATGATGGAATGGATGTATACGCTTAAAACCCTTAGAAGGAAATTCTGTTTATGGCTATGTGTAGAAGAGAAAAACTTCAGGTTGAAAGGTGAAAATAGCTGTTTTTCTGCAATAACATATATAAATTGGTTCTTTTTTATGGCATTCTAGCTTGTTCACTGGAGCAAGAGATGTAATTTCTCTATAGAAATATTTTTCCTGTTGTCTGTTAGATCGTATTAGTTGCATAGGGAATAAACACATGAGCACCCAAATGTTTTAATTCTTCTCTAACAAATGGAGTGGCTGTGGTATGGTAGTGTTTGTTGAAATGCATATTTAGTTCACTGAAAGATTTGCGTTACTCTGTACTTTCACCTCAGATTTATAACCATTTTAATATTGAAGAAAAAAATTGAGAAAAACATTGCAACCCCAGGCTGTTGTATTTCCCGATTCTTTTGTCATCAGATTTCTCCAAAACAACTGTAGTAAATGAGATCTGAAATGAGTTTAAGTATAATATTTCAATCTTTTCTTAAAAGTATATTTATTATTATTATAAGTAACTATTTTTGACATAGTACATAAATTTGATGCATTTAGTAATATATTTGGCACTGGATAGTCAGTGTTCCATTGCAAACTATAATCATGTTTCTAAATAAACACTTAGATGAGGGAGTTACACTTTAAGATATATATGAAGTTTAAATTATTATATTTGCAGAATCATTAATACAGTCCTGCTATATCAAAATATAAAAGAAGCAAGATAACTAGACATCCATCAACTTAATCAAGTCAATTTAACTGAAAGATAAGTCTGCATTAAAAAATATTAGGAATGTTTTAAAAGCTCTCTGGAGAGAAAGTATAGATACAGGCAGTTCTGCATTAAGCTTGCACATTATATATAATCAATGGATTTACAGAACACATAATGTAGAGGGTAGAACAAACTATGCATCTCATGATCATAGTAAATATTGTTTTTTAATTATTTACTGAATACAGAGAAGGTGCTGGTAGTAATACTGAACTGTTACTACTTTTTCTACCAAGATAAAAGATTTTTCTTCCCACAAAAAAATAAAATTTCTCAGCTGATTTATGGAACTTGTAGAATAAATTTAATACATATGCAAATGTGCATATGCATCGTATGCAAAAAGAAAATGTGCATGTTATATGCAAATTTTGAGAAGACTTTTTTGTCTTTACTGTCAAAACCAGAACTGTCCAAAAACCGCTGTTGGAAGTGAAGAAATCCCCAGCCTGTAGAACTTGATCTGTTCCTTTAAATGCAGCAATCTACATGGTTTCGCATTACCTACATGCTTTGTTGTCAATAAGTAAAGTTGCATCATTTTATCCATTGTCTTAATATATGAATTATTATGAGTTTTCTGAATATTTTCCTTGTTTCATGATTTGTTAGGCTAAAATATAGTTTGTGCTTTTATTCCTGTGTCTATTTGGAACAGAACTAGTACTGAGAAGAAAATTATTGATTTTAATATTCTCCAGGTCTTAAATTGTTTGTAAAGATTTATTTGTTGATGTAGTACCATTAATATACAGTCCTTTTCTTCTTTAACCAAAGAACTTAACTTCAAAACAAGAAAAATTAAGTAATTCACTTTCCTACAAAATTGTATTTGAATTATTTTTAACAACCACTATTTTTTTTGTGCCTGCATATTACAAAAATAAACTAAAATCAAGTCCTAACTAGTCAAAGGTTCCAAAGCACATAGTTAAAGCCCCATGAATAAAAGCATTCTTTAGGATAAGTGCAGTGTTTAATTGGTAAGTAAGATTCAAGATTGCTGATAACAATCTAAAAGTTGTTGTAATTTCTATTTCCCACTTCTGTCATGACTATTTTGTAGAGCTTCCATTGTGGAATCTAATTTTACCTTTAAATTTGCCAATGGCAGCTCTCTTTAAACTTTCGGTTTAATTTCTCTGTTTCCCTTAATACATTAATCCTCTAAATCACTTTT
>VZZY01015659.1:0-51067 GCA_013400335.1 Eurystomus gularis
ATGTAATACAAACATGTTTCTATAATATATATAATTATATAATATATACTACAGTTAAAGTTATCACTGCTTTCTGTAATTAAATACAATTATGTATGTGCATAATTATAAATAAAGATTTTACATAATAACAATAATATATAATGCCTTTCACTGCAGGAGTCCATAGGAAGTTTTCCCTGTATGGAAATCTGTTCCTTTGCTTTACTCTCTTGCATGCTGTACAATATTCTGTTCTTAATTTAGCATTCCTCTAAGCCTTTAGATAAAAACAGAATTGAATCCCTCCTTTTACAGCTGCTTCATCAAATGACGAGAAACCTGTAGGAAATTTAGGTGAGCCTGAGGTTTCATTAGAGCTACAAAGTTGACTAGGGGACAGGAGCACCTCTCTTAGGAGGAAAGGCTGAGGGTTCTGATTCTGTTTAGCCTGGAGAAGAGAAGACTGAGGGGGGTTCTTAACAATGCTTATAAATATCTAAAGTGTTGGTGTCAAGACGATGGTGCTAGTCTCTTTTCAGTGGTGCTCAGTGACAGGACAAGGGGCAATGGGCACAAACTGGAACACAAGAATTTCCACCAGAACATAAGTAAAAACTTATTTACTGTGAGGGCGATGGAGCACTGGAACAGGCTTCCCAGAGAAGTTGTGGAGTCTAAACCTGCCTGGATGCAGTCTTGGGCAATCTGATCTATGCAACTTTGTTTTAGAAGGGGGGTTGGTGTAGATGATTTCCACAGATCCCTTCCAATCCCTACCATCCTGTCACTCTGTGATTCTGTGATTCACAAATTTGCCCTGATTGTCAGAGAAATTTGCTTTTTTGACATTTCTAGGGCCAGTTGCCAGCATAAGAGGCATCACTGCTCTGATGAACCTTCTTATTTTATAAAATGATATGAAACGAACCAATAAGCAAAAACCAAAGTAAAAATAATTAAAATTCCTTTGTTACAAATATATGGTTAAAGTTCAGCAAATCAACTTTTGTCAACTTTAAAGTTATTTTCCTTCAGTCTTTCTTGATGATGCTTATTCTTTGCCTGATTAACAAGTGGGTGCTCTGTTTCCTACTCAGCTTCATGTATTTTAGAAAAAAGACAGCACATTAGCCAACTCCAAGGAGTGTATCTATCTGGTACATTTTAGGAAGTTAAAACTCTTCTGTGGGATTATAGGTGAACACATCTAATTAGGAGTCGTCTCCATAATCAAAACTACAGAAGTTGTAGCTGCTAACTTCATGTAAGCCAAGGATAGCGCTGCTCAGAGGGTCCAAATCCAGTTGAAACTCAGTAAAATTTTCAACATTGGACCTAAAGTTATAAGGGTAGCTGTAGGCCCTTCTCCAGTTGACCTACTCAAGTATTACTTCTGTGACTACAGCTAGGGTATGCAAATGCACCGAAACTAATGCTGGGCAACCATTCTCTATGGTATCACAGTTCTGGTATTTCTTGTGGAGGATTTCCATTAACCTGAGGATCTTAATTTCTTGTTTTGCATAATGTAGATATATTCTTATTAACATACTTTAAATTAGCTGCTATCCTTTCAGAAAAGTGATATTAGAGTCCATGTAGATTTGAAATCGTGTGTCTGATATGTGGATCATCCTCCAAAATTGACAACTCAGTGCTCAGCAGAGATAAAACAAAGCAAAAAGAATATCAGAATTATTAGCAAAAGGTTTTGGGAAGAATTGAAAACTTCATTGTACTACAGTATAAATCCAAATCTTGAATACTATGTTCTTTCCTGATCATCCTAAATCAAATGTACTAATCTGGATTACAAAAGTCTCAGAGAGAGTAAATCAGATGGGCACTCTCCCAGAATTCACTAATATTGTGATTTCTGTGTAGTTCTTTGCAATAAGGTCTTTCCTTCCATTGAGACCAGCTTTACGTCAGTTCTAGTTGCATTCTTCATTTAAAGCATGAATGATATCCGTTGTGTTCTCTGTCTCTCAGTTTTTTGATACTGATCTTCGTGTGAAGAATGATTAAGCAGCCTAGGAACTCTTCAGTTTGAAAAAGGTGTGACTAAGGGTGAGCTATGAAAAAAGCCTACAAAATCGTGATTAGCATAGGTCAGATGACTAATAAGGGATGGTTACTCAGTATTTGTCATAAAAAAAACCCCTAATTAATATCCAGTCATAGGAATATTTAAAATATTTGAAACAATGTATCATTAAGTTATGGACCCCATTGCCAGAGTATTATAGTGTTTAACAGATTTGAAAAGAAAATTAATAGAAAATAGTTCTCTCTCAATGACTTATACATAGTGATCTCAAATGTAGCCTCTTTATGAACAGTATATTTCCCAAGGACATTTAAGTTAAATGTGATACAGAAAAAATTAAATTTAAAAGGAATTAACCCATCACAATCTCCAACATAAAAACAGATGTACAAACCCATATAATGTAATTTTCCAAAAATTACAATATTGATATCTTTTTTTTTTTTTTTTTTTTTTTTTTTGGGAAATTTTTTTTTTTTTTTTGGTAGAATGTATTGTCTTTGCTTTGTACAGTTCTCCCTATAAAGCATTTTAAGTTTGCAGCTCTTCCTCCTAACAGTAATGAAGATTTTCTATTACATTCAATGGTTTTTAAGAATTTTTTTTTCTCTTCAGAATCTCAGAATAATGAAATGATCTTTCAGTTCTTACCTGCTACTACTGATAATTTTGAGTTATGCCTCAGTCAATGAATAAATCATGTTTCTGCAAGCAGGAAAAATAATATGTGATACCTGGCATGCACCTAAGGGTAGAAACAGATATCGTCAGGTATTCAGTACACAACCTAAACAGAAAATATACACAAACATTAATTTAAGGACCCTGGCTAATGTTTATTCAAGCTGTAAAAATATTTGTCATTCAGAAACAATTCAGAAATAAAGAGGAGGAAAAAGATGTTTAAATATTAATTACATGCTGAATGGAATATAGAGAGATAGTTCACGGAAACCGGTTGCTTAGTAAATGGCACATTAATTTTCCAGAAAGGCCTTATACATACCAATGAAATAGTAATAGCCATTGCAAATGTACGTACCTTATACCTTAGAGATTATTTTTTCACTCTCATCTTATAATGGTAATAACAGCCTTCATAGTCTCTACCATAAGCATTTCTGAGATACTTATCATCCTTATATGCATGTACTTGTTATTTGACCTTGTCATGAAGCATTTTGAAGCATGTAGAAAAGAATCAAATAATCAGAACAGGTTTCTGGGAATAATGACTTGTTGCATTTATTTCCTTTCTTGTGATCAATGAGCCCCAGGAAATACCTTATAACTCAATTGCTATTGTTTAATCTGCAAATAAACTTACTCCATCCTGCCTCATGGCAAGATCCTGATGCATTAGCGGGCAGCTGTTGTATCAAGTAGCTACATTTAATCTTAACAGAGACATGAGAAAGATCCTGGGTTTGTCACTGGACAATTAGTATCAGATCATGATCCATTCTCTCTCTCACATTGATTAACATATCCAGGCCTGTTCCTGCCCCCTTCATAATTTGTAGATACTGGACTCTTCCTCCACCACCTCAGTCATCCAGCTTGTTCAACAGATGTTTGTCATCCAGAAGTATATAGTAGGTCCATAGGTTAGGTCATTATGTAATATAATACAGTGAATTTATCATAAACTATTTCCCTGTTGTGATTTTTACTGATAACTTTCTGTCCTATTGATTTTTTGTGTGCCAACAGAAGTGCCATGTGGGCAGAGGGGCCATGCCAGTGCTCAGGAGATCCCCAAATATGTGGTGCTTATGAATCTGGAGAATGCGCTATGTGTGCTGCACTAGTGAGCTTCTGCCTCTGCCAGCCCAAAAGAAGGAGGGAATGTTACTGTCTGTGCCTGTGTCTGGTGTGAGTCCTGAATGTGGGTGCTTCTGGAAGCAGCACCTTGTCTGTGGCCTCCTGTGTGACTGGTTGTGTCAGTGAACTCTGCATGGGTCTGTGTCAGTCTCACTGTTTGAAGGGACAGCAGCAGTTACATCTCTCAGACTGGGCAGAGACCCTGGGTCTCCCAGCACCAAGATGGGCAAGAGTCCTTGGCCTGGAGATGCTGGAGGTGGTAACGACTTAGCATTAAGATAGTGGCTTTTGAAAGATAAACTGGTATGGGTGCATCCTAGCTATATTCAGACTACTAATCTTTGCCCTGTAATCCTCTACGATGAAAGACTGGAGAAAGATAAGCCATTCCAGAGGCTATTCCAATCACCTGATTAAATTAAGCTTAACTGAAATGTAGAATAAATATTATGATTACAATTGTTGCTAGCAGTACTGATGATACAGACTGAGATCCTATTTATGCAAATAGCTGTCATGTATTAATTAATAAATTAATAGTAATAAATTACATGTTAATGTTGGAATACAAATGTTAGTAAACACATAATTTAATCAGATCCTGAGCTTCAGTGTTCATATAAACTTTATTTGCAAATACATCTCTCTACAGTGCAACATATGCCCCCAATGCCACATATAGACTAAGTCATGATGTGAAGTAATAAAACCAGTAAAAATACAGAGACAAAATATCAGAAATATGCTCTATGGGCATATTTTCTTCAAATGCAGAGTAGAATATAAATCAGCAAAGAATTTATTAGTGGGATTTCTGAAAAGGTCAAGTGTGGAAAATGTGAACCTGTTAACTACTCATATAAAAAAGGCTTTTCTGTCACAATCAGGAAAACTAAGTGGACTGTATGGCTGATATCTCAATGATTCAGTTTGGTCTCATTGAATTTCTTATTTAATTCTTAGACATGGCAAGCAGTTTAAAAACAAATTAACATTGTGTCATTTCTGTTTCACAAAACTTGAGTCAAGCAAATTGCCCTCCAGGTGTGTCCTGAATAACATGTTTGCTGATTCGCTTCCAAAGGAAATTCGTGATCTACACTGCTTGAGAAAATTTACAATATGATGAAAACTTTTCAGACAGATACTGATTTGAACACTGAAATGAGCAGTCACCACTCACAATAGTTGCTGCCTTGGCTGTGTCCCCTCACAACTTCTTGTGCACTCCTGGCCTACTGATTTGGTGGTGGGGTCAGAGTGAGAAAAAGAGAAAGCTTTTACATAAATTTAAAACACAGTACCATAATTCTGCTCCAGTTAGAGCCAGCAAAACATGTTAGTGGCTCACTCATCTTGGAGTCCCATTACACTGCTGACCTTAGCTCCTTCCTACCACTAAAAAAAAAAAAAAGTCAGGTTATAAAATTAGAGTTATAACATGACACTATTCCTTTTCAGATTTGGTAAAAAACTCCCAATCTTAACAAAAACCTCATTTCCTTAATTTTCTTCCTTTATTTTCTTCTTGAAAGCTCATGCAGCTGATAAAATCCATACAGCTTTTCAGGGTTGAATCTTTTTGCTTGTTTTACACACTTCTGTGCCTCATGAACTACTTGAGAGTACTGTGTGATTCTGGCATGTTGTAAAGGGTTTGGTACTGGCAAGGGGGACAGCAGACATCAGCAGAGCAATATGAGGTAGCCAGTTTCTCTTTCACTGATGGCTCCATCAAGCTACACTTTTTGCCTTACCTCTTTTGCAATGAGGTAAATACCAGTGCCATGCGCAGAAGCTATGTAACACTGACTGCAGCATAGTAAATATGATGTAATTCCAAGTGGACTATTTCTCAAATAAAGATACGCAGATGAGTGGGATTAATTGCCCTTTTGGGTTCCTGTCTCTCTCCAGTGATGATAAAGAGAATTACAACAATTCACTTAGATTCATTGTTTAATTTTTTCCTAAAAGGTGAAACAAATTAGTGCAATATAGGAAAAAAAAAAAAAAAAAAGAAAGAAGATTATTTTAGATTCAGGTAATAGCAATCATATAGGCATAAAATATAACTCTACATCTTCCAGAGTGAGTATAGATACCTTTTCAAGTAACAAATCAAGACCGGAAAAATAATTCACCAGTTATAGTATTCACTTTAAAGTTATTCATATAAGTCCATTTGTGGATGTGCTGGTAGCGTAAAATCAATGACATTAGATGAAATTTATCTGGAATCATGTAAGGAGCTGGGTAGGAATTTAGGAAGCGAGGGATGAAAGTGATGTATTCTCAGAGAAATATACACTTTGAAAACAGCATTTTAGTAGTATGAGTATGTATCAAGAGAATTCCTCTTGGGAAGAATACAATTCATGATAACTAGTGCAGGTGCAGCTGGCCTTCAAGCAAAAATCAGGTCTAGACCTTGGTTCTGCTTCTCATGGTGGCATGAATGATTATTCAGCACCAACGTCTGTCAAATGTTTGTCACCTCAGGAGGTGAAATGCTCTTTTAATCACAAACAACATATATAATTTAGTTGTGAAAGAGGCTAAGGTAATTTAAGAGTCAGGACATTATTAGAATATAATTTTCAAGGTATTTACACACAATGTCACTGTGTATTTAGAAGTAGCATTTTCAGATAAGAACTTTGCTTATTACAAGTTAAATAATTGGATTTTTGGAAGATCAATATATCAATTTTTATCAACGTGAAAGTGTCTGCATCAATTGCTCATATGGACCAAAAAGAAAGAACTAAATTATTTTAGCCTAATTAAATTGAATGTCATATAATTTGATTAGAGTTCTAATCAAAAGTAACCAAATTCATTTGTAAAATGTTTAGCCTTGTAGCAATAAACAGTTGGAAAATAAACTCATAGAAAAAGTGATTTGTACTTCGTAAAACCTCACAGAGAAATAAAAAAGATTGTAGAGATTAATCCTATTAGTACAGATTTGCTCTATATAAAACTAACTGATTCCAGTTAACCTAACGTACTAAAAAGCTCTGCAGCTGTTTTAGACTGTGGAATAGTAACAGTATATTTAAGATGAGCATAAAAAATTAGAAAAGTAATATTAACATTGAAAATGTTAACAATAATTTAGAATGGAGGTGAAAGTCATGATTTATAATCTCTCTTACAATTGTCTACAAGGCAGATAACACTGTTTCTCCACATCAAATTATTGTCTAACGAAAATCTTCTGATCAGTTCAGATGGAATTCTCCATTAAGTACAAGTTGATTATACTGGTTTGTAATCTATAATTGCACATGATTTTAATGAAATTTATAATCTAGTTTTGCATATATGGAATGTTTTCTGAACTTTTCAGTACCTAACAAGACTTTCCTACCATACAACTTCTGAGTGCAATCAGCAAATATGTAACAAAAAATGACATTGGCACACAACACGTAGCAATCTAATATAAAGTAGTAACAGATACAAATTTTGTAAGTTGAATTTTTACATCTTAATGGATGTTAGAAATATCTGCTGCCACCAGCAGGTATTCCTCCTGTCCAGCCTCTGTGTCCAGCCTTGAGACCTCAGGTTCTCTGTCTAAGGCCAATGGATGCAGCTGCTACTTTCCTGTTTGCAGGTTCAATCAGCAGTGAGGCTGAATGTGTATCACCCCCACACACAGAGGCCATGGACATGGCTGGTCACATAGGTGGTCACAGACAAGGCACTGCCTCCAGCAGCAGCTATATTCAGGACTCACACCAGCCACAGACACAGCCAGTCACATATCCTTCTCTTGGGCTGGCAGAGGCAGAAGGTCACATACCACACTCTCCAGGTTCACAAGCACACCCACATCTGTGGATCCCCCAAGCACCAACACGGCCACTCTGCCCATCCAGCACCCTTGCCCGGATCTCAGTCCTCCTTATCTGCCCCACAGTTCCAACTCACTGGCTGGTCCAGTTGGTTGCTGCCCACATGCAGCACTCACCTCATCTCACAAACACCCCAGACTCACAGATCCCCTGAAATACCAGCACAGACCCTCCACCTGCGTGATACCCCTTCTCATATCTGGGTCCTCCTACTTTCCAGCTGGTCCAGCTTGGATTCCATTCTATGTACCCATGTACACTTGTGGTACCTTTGTTCTAGGTAGGAGAAATAAATTCCTTGACATAAAAGAAAAAGATCAAATACTGTAGAGTATATCTGTATTTCTGAAATATTTTGTCACAAATATAATGTAATGACATATTTCCCATTGTTCATATCAGCAATCAGCAGCTGGATGCTGCTTTCATCAGTAAAAACTTAGTTGCTTTATAGAACCTGAAGAAATGCTATAGGATATGCCTTAATGTAAAAAATGATAAATCAATATACTTCACCTACTGTCTGATATGAGGTCACTTTGACTTTCTCATTATAGCAGGAAGGTGGTTAACCTAATGGCTCTGAAAATGAATAACTTTGTAATAACAGCAGTGTAAGACCTGTGAGATTAAATTTGTAATTATACCTTGTCAAATACATTTAAGAAACAATTATTTTTCAAAAACATTTTTTACACTAGAAACATTATTATGTTATATTTCTTATTACAACATGCTTTACTTACCCCCTTGATTGAATTTTTTTAATTTGAAGAAAATGTGTAAAAGTAGTCCTTCTGGTTGCACATTGCACCAGCCATTGGTAGGATAATGTTAACCGCTCTAACATAATGAGATGTAACCTCTACCATAATACTGTATCACTAAAAAGTAGTCAAAGATGCTAGTGTAATGTTACCAGCAATCTGCTGGGAAAAATAGGCTGTAAAAAGATTATATACACCCCTGGTACAGACTACAACTTCTTATTGAACCATGTGTGACTTAAATCTGGCTGCATCCTATGTATATTTTGGAAAGTCCTCAAAAGGTTTATAAGATGGCATTGAGTTCTATTTACAATTTTAGTACCTCACACAAAACTAAGCATTAAACAGCACACCAGTATGCTTGCCTTCTCTGAGGCAGATGCTAGCATGACAGCAGGATTTACACCTAGTTGATATGATATCTTCAGATATCTGACCAGCTCTTACTTGTACAGTCATTGGTTCAGTACTTTAGTGTTAATTTCTACTTTTAATTTAGATACCTGGCTTCATTATGAAAGATGTAAAGTCGTTAAGCTAATCTTAGACCTTAGTACTTTTAATTCTATTGCCTCCTGTGTTGCCTGTTTATTTATTGAAAATAAACACTATGGTTTTCTATTGCATGACTTACAGCACTGGGAACTTTTATGGACAACAGGGAAATTATTTATTTCATAAACATGAGCTAAGTTCATGGAGAAGTATAAATATTTCATTCACATATTGTAATGTAGTATTAGATTATAGAAGTAAATTCAGACAAATTCCCCTTGAGGAGGTACCAGAACTGAAACCAATGTATCGTGATATTGGGAAAAATGAATTCCAGTCGACTAGCTATGTATCTGCACCGCAGTTGAATAAGACAAAAGACCAGCTGTTGGGAAAAAAACCCAAACATATAATAAATACATTTTAATTTGATAAAATAATAAATAATTACTTTGTTATACAGCTACATTCTGTAGCACGGCAAGCAGAAAAGAGCTATAGTTCATTATTAGATGAAACTGCAATGAGGACCGGTACTGATATTATGCCACCCTAGAACAAGATGTACATTTGTAAACATCTCAGTTTTGAACATATTCAATGTGAATTAATATAAGAAAACAAAAATATTTTCAGTGAGTGTCCTAGAAAATCATGCCTATTATCCTGCTTAGCTAGAAAGCACCAATCTGGAAGTGAATCCCAGGAGTCAAACATTTTAAAATCTGTGTTTATACATACATACATACATATAATATTAATATATAGAAACACAAATTAAGTATACTTGTGTGTCCCTATATATATATATATATATAAACCAAATATAGGTGGATAGATAGATAGACAGACAGATAGACAGACAGAGATAGAGATATTTACAGTTATATGGCTCAGTAATTGACAGATTCTCAACTGGAGATTCAAAGACAGGCAGGGGTTTCAACATCATTCAGGACTTGGAACAAAGGCTTGGTTGCTTCCAGCATGCATCATTATAATCACAGAGGAAATGATGCCTAGAGGTTATGCTTGCCATGTTACTCCTTTTTGAATCTCTGGTTACTCAACATGTTACTTATCCTGCTCAGAAACTGTAATCTTAAACAATATGAGACTTCTAGGTTTATAAAAGAAATAGAAATTAAAGCATGAATACATATGGCTAGAAGGACAGCAAGAGAGAGAAAAGACAGTCCACTGTTTTAGGAATTATGATACGCAATAGATAGAACAGCCATGATTCCTGAACTAATAGTACCTAGAGTACAGGTAGATTGTTAGAAGAGTAAGCCTAAATTCTCTATTGTAAAGGGGACAATTTCCTGACAGCTTGTATCTGTACTGGCATTTCTCTTGCAGCTTAGTGGCACATCATTTTCTCTTTCTATTCAGTCTAGCTGTCTTATGTATTGGACATAAACATAGACAAAAACCTTCATTATTCTCTCTAAATGTAGTCTGGCAGCCCGCTGTGACAAGGAGCAGCAACATTCTGTCAAGAAATGTACTTCTTAAATGTCCACATTAATAACATCTGTGGTGTACTCTTAACTGTTTTTTCTTAATTCTAAAAACCTTAGTTTCTAATTAGACTTGAAAATGTAATTTTATAAACAGCCTTTGCTGGCTAGTAAAAACAAGATCTATTCCTGTTATATACACCCATTCATTTTAAAGAAGCACAAATGTATAAACTGCATTAACTTTTTTTAAGGTTGCCCATAGCAGGAAGATAATTTAAATCACTTATTGCAACCAGGAGACAGCAGAGCTAAAAAAGAAATTTTTTTTATTCCTTTTCCCTCAAAAAACAAATACAGTAACAATAAAGTAGGCTTCCTGTTAACAAGATTTGCAGACTGGTTAAAGAGTTGAGTAGGTGGCTCTGTCTGAACTGTCCCCAGTTTTACTTATCCAGTCCAAATGGGTAATCAGATAGGTAGTTTTACTTTGTTCATTTTCCAATGTGAAGGTTAAAGAACAAAAAAAGTCCCCTCAAACATCTCTTTCACACTTATCTTCAGGTAAACTGGGCTAGTGCTCATAGCCTCAAATTCCCTCATTTTCAACCCATTACAGGTATTGTTTCCTTCCTTATTTACAGTTGAGAGGAAAGAGAAAAGAAGAGAGGAGAGAAAATTCATATATAATCTTTTCCCTTAAATGTATTGCAAGTTTAACTGGCTCAGATCACCTCTTTTGAACTTCGGGGTGAACATGCAGATATCAGAGGCAGTGCAGTGGTGGCCTGTGATGTCTGCAAAATGCTCAGCAGTACGAGACCTGGGCTTGATTTCTATGGGACCTATGGCCTCGGTCTGACCATCTCACTCTGGACATCTAAATCTCTTTCAGGATCCCTGCAGTGCCCGTGTTTCCTCCTTTAGGTACTCTGTCGTATCAGATAGCTTAGGGATGTCTCAGGTCACAAAGGCACCTCAGATGGTATCAGCTGCTTTTTCATAATCAAAATAACCCGAGTTTCAGCTCATCATCACTTGTCCTTTTTCCATACCTTATCTCTCTCATTATTTTAATATTAAGAAATTATGTATTTTTTGTTAGAGTTTGAGCCAGCCTCATCAGCTATGCGCTCCAATTCATATAATCCCTTTCATTTTCTTATGACAGCTGAATTTACTGCTATGAAGGAAATTCAGAGGAAAAACATCTAAACATCCCTCCTGCTCCAATTAATTTATAAAGTGCAACAAAAATCTCAGTGAGTTGTTGATGTTTCCAGGTGCCCAGAGAAGCAAAACAGGTGGTGGGCCAAGGCTTGAGTCAGATCAGCTATTTGTTTTGACTCTATCAGTCTTTTTAAAGACACCTGGAACTTGCTGGAGCTTGGGAGCTGAGCACCTTGATGATTGTCTGGAAAAAGGGAAAAGGCAAACCAGGAAAAAACTAAATAACACCAAGGGACAGGAACTAGATCTAAGATAAATAAAATAAAAAAAAACATTTCTGACAGGTATTCCTGTCACAATACAGGTAACTGTGGAAAATAATAGAAAAGTCTATTAAATGAATGAACATGAGCTCTACATCCCAGAGAACATTCTGTAATATACCTGGCATGGTATAAGGAAAACATCAATATACCACTGATAAAAACGGATTATCCTTTAAAGGGGAAAGAGGAAAAAAAATAAGCAGTTTTCTGAATCAATGCTTTATGTATTGTCACTGAAAAGGAAATGGGTCATTTATTTATCTCAAAGAACAAGATGATTTTTGGTATTACAAGTTAGGGAAAAAAGAAGGAAGGAGGAGGAGAAAGAAGAAAAGATTATATTAACAACATTGCACATAGGCTAAGGTGTCACTAAAGTTGTCCATTTTGTATTTAGAGTATATCCTCAGACCTGTGCTGAGTCGACTAAGCCACCATGAGTATAAATAAAGCATGTATGTAATAAAGAATTATTTTATATTGCTACTAAATAACTTTGGAAATTGAGGAACAGAAATAATCTTTCTAAATTCATTCTCCAGCTAGGTTTTGAATTATATTTCTGTGATTTTGTCTGATACATATTTTACAGTTCTTTTACAAAATGTTACTTGAGAATATTTATTTAAAACATCTCAATAAACTTAATATATGTCACATCTACTTCTTTCCCTTATCCACTATACCACTTACCCTGTCAAAGATGGAAATCTAGTTTGACATGATCTATTCTTCACAAATCCGTACCAGCTAGTTTTGTATCAATATATACATGCTTATAACACTCTTGTTTAATAATTCCTTGCACTATCTTTCAAAAAATAAGAGTTAGGCTTGCTGTTTTACAGCTTTATGAGTCCTTTATCTTACACTTTTCATAGCAGCTACTATGTTTGCTCTTTATTCTTCTGGGACCTATTCCATCCTCAGCAATTTCTTCATCTTTAGATGTTGTTTCTACTTGTTTCTTAAATACTTCTAGGAAAATATTTCCAAAATTATACAGTAAATTTATAATGGTTTTCCTGTCAGGAAGCTCCCTCGTGTCTCTGTTGACTTATATACACACTCTATACAGTTCTTCCCTTGTAATTCTTTGCAAATGTAATTATTTTACTATCACAATTACCACTTTCTGATTAGGAAGATGTAGAGTGTGAAGAACTGTCACCTTCTCAATCTATTTATAGAATCATTGTATTTTCAGTTATGTTGTTTGGTAGTTGCATCTTATTTCATGCCTTTACCTTGGTGATTTTACATCTAAGGTTTCTGTCCTTTCTACTAGTGTGTACAGATTCCACTTTTGAATTATTCTTTTTCTAATTCTGACTTACTAAATTTCTCCAAATGTATCCATAATGGCTTACTTTGACTTTACCTCTTTCTGTCTTTACAAAATGCATGGGCTACTGTATCTGCGTCTTCATTACAGTCTCTTTTAAGAGCTGCTAGGTCTATTTTTAAGTAAGAGATAATTCCCAATAGATGTTACTTGCCAAGCCATTGAGTTGGTTGAATTTTACATTTTAGGGCCATGCTCATGAGTCAACAGCTTTGTTTCCTTCTTTCTTTTGGATAATTTATTTTACTAATTTGTAAGATATTCTCTCTACTTTGCTTTCTGTATGCAAAGTTTTAAATGTTTCTCTCTGTTTATGTGAATCATATTCAGTCAAACTGTCATTTGTATGCTTGTGTTTCCTTCCAAAGAAAGTCTTTGACCATTTAGCCATTTGCCATCTGTTTCTTCTGGGAATTCTAGCTGTGAGCATCTAAGTCCTTGTGACATTCCTCCCCAGATAATGAGATCTGATTTGCTCTCTTGTTTCAGGGACTGCATAACTCCTTTTTTTGTTTGATGAATACTGGATTTACTTGGAGTGATGGAGCTCATGCTTGCTGTACTGTTCATATGTTTGAATGAGCAAGATTTCTCAAACTCATAAAGGAAAAAAAGGTATATTTTTCTCATAAGGAAAAAGTATAAGGCAGTGTTGCACAATAGAAACATTGAATACACATGCTGAGATTATATGTTTTAGGCCTGCTAAATCAGAGACATCGTCTAAATGTACCGGTGGAACTTCTGCTCTATCATTCAAATGCAGGCACATGAACTTGCAATGCTACTTGGGAAGGTCTACGCTATCAAGCCTGCCCTCCAGTTGCTTTGTTTTACAAATTTTTCAAAATCCTCCTAACACATGTTTTTTATTGTTTTGTCCTTCTCATGCGATGTTACCAACTTTTTTGCTGAAGTTATATTTTACTTTTAGAACTTACTGTAGTTACTGCTATTGTTTTGGCTTTTGTTAAAATCCTCTTTTTTTCTTGACAGAGGAAAAACAATTTGAGATAATGGGAAAAAGCAATTCTGCTTTTCAGATTACTTTGAGGTAAAAACAGACCTAGCTTGAAGTAATGCTGGTACAACAGATGTTTCCCAGACAGATTACTGAAAAAGTATTTTCTCTCTTTAACATTAAAAAAAAGGTGTATTAAACTACTTTTCAAAAGCTTTGAAAGATGCCCACAGATTTTTCTGGCTTTTAGAACTGTAATTCTGCAATTTTACTAGATACGTGTAAGTTTCAGAATTCAAAGTACTATCTAGACAGTAATTTTCTTTACTGTATATATGATATGTCAGTGAATAAGTGTGCATATAAGTATGTATATACTTATTAAATGCCCTGAAACTAAACAGGAAAATAGGTTACCAAGTATGGAGTAATGTCTGTCCTAGTCTTACATTTGATTTTAATAATAATTTTTAAAATGTTCTATATAACACAGGTAACCTTCCCCCCTCTCTCCCTCTCATTTCTTCCTTTCCTCCTTCTTTCCTTCCTTCCTTCCTTCCTTCCTTCCTTCCTTCCTTTCCTCCTTCTTTCCTTTCCTTCCTATCTTGCTTGCTCTTTTTCTTTATTCCTCTTCCTCTTCCCTCCCTCTAATAATAAGGACTTTGAGCTTTTAAGTATGATTCTTTCAACAAAATAAAGTGTAACACAGAAAGTAGAGATGTGTAGGCATAGGCAGAAGACTATGAGTTGTTCAGGAACAGCAGCTTCTGTTATGCAAAAACAGGGCAAGTATAGTCTCAGAGCTTTTACAGATACCAAATGACAAATCTAGATATGGTACTTCAAGGCATTATTGTTTTTTCCCATCAGACCTATTGATATCTCACACACTATTATCCTTTCAGTACAGTTGGCAGAATAGGATATAGGCTTGTACTTAACTCATTTTGGTTCTTTTCTCTCAGTGAACATATGCCTTTACAGGTTAGTACATATTCCAGAATATCACAGTTCATATTCCAAACTATCACATGCAAAGATTGATAACAGCTTACATTTTCATTTCTGGATTTTTCAAGAGATGTCTGTCACAATTCAGGAATACTCTCATGAAACTTGACGTAGTCAATAGCAACTGTATAAAAAGGTGTGTCATCAGAAGCAACGGTTTTTTATTTTTTATTAATTGTATTCTAAATCAGGAAGGATAATACCTAAGTTTCAAACGTTTATCAAAATGAATTTTACTTTCAGTTATTGATGATAGGATTTATCTCACCTACATTTAGGATGAGATTCAACACATCTAACTTTATGTGTAAACATCTGCCTTCAAGAAAGGTGTCTAGACTTTATTTATAGGTAATGGAAAATTAGTCAATGGACCCAAATGGAGTCTAAATAGTAATTCTTATCTCACCTAAGGTAATTGATTCATCTAACCAAATATGATTGTCTACTTTAGGATGAGATTAATTGCTTTCCAGATATCACTAACTAAGTAGACTGGATTTTCATTTATCATAATGAGAATTTAAACATCTACATTGTGGTGACCTACAATAAGTGAGATGTATTCCTCTACTAGGGACTCAGCCCAGCTGTCCAGCACCAGTGACATTTGGCATACTGTAAGTATCACACTTAGCCTTCAACTAATCCTGAGCAAGGAATAATTTATGTCTCCTAAAGAGTTGTTTTGTTTCAGCCAGGCTTTCACAGTTCTCTGGAGTACCTCAGCACTAGATGCCAAAGATGGAGCAAATAAAGCCTTAATGATTAGCCCTAAATACTTACCTAGATAAACATCCCAACTTCCCTTTATGGTTATCAGAGAGAAATAGATAAATAGTAAACAAGGTTCTTCCTAGTCTTTTCTCTAAATATATATTAGTTAATATGTGTCTTAACTGATTATTTGAGATTACTCCTTTTCTGACCATTTGAGCATCTAGTGATAGCACTGCTTGCCCATATTTTAGTTAAAATGTATATATGCAAGCATATGAACTATCTATTAAGCAGAATGATGCCAGAAGTTTCTGATTACTTTATGGCCACAAACTCAGTTAATGTTTTTTTTCTATACAATGTAAGGTGTACTCTGTACCTACCCTGTCAACAGTACTATAGGCACTTTGAATCACTTGAACTAAGACTCTAACAGGTCACATTTAGCCTTTTTGTATAGCTAGGGTATGATGATAAATACTCTGTTTTTCAGTTAAAGCTCCTGAAATAATATATGGGAGGTGTGCCAGGCACAAGTGTGCTGTCTGTTGCATTATGATGGTTTGGGTAAAGCATCTTGAGGGTTTAAAACCTGATAAGATAGTTTGAAAGACGTTTATGGATGTGGTGGTTCAGTAAAGCTGTGGTGGTTCAGTCCCTGCCAGCAGCCAAGCCACGTGGTCGCTGCCCCCCCCCCCCCCCCCCCCGACTCAGACAAAGGGAAAAAGGCAGGAGTGACTGGGAATGCCCTTTTGAGTTGAGATAAGGAGAGTTTAATACAATGACACACAAGAAACAATCGCATTAACAACAGCAATGACAACAGTAAGAAAAACAATGTACAAAATAAGCAATACTGTGTTGACAAACAGACGGACGGGAGCGGACCAGCCGCACTCTCGAGTTGCACTTGCAAGTTGCACTGGAACCGGAACTGGCCCCAGGGCATGATGTCAGCATGGTGTGGAATAGCCTGGCTGCATCAAATAAACTCTGTCCTGGCTGAACCAGGACAATGGAATTAAAGGGGTTAGAAGTTATGCAATATCATTCCTAGCATTCATAATATCATACTGCCACCATTGCTGAAGTCTAGTTTCATTTTGGAATAAGATGGTTTGTTAAATTCAAAGCTAAATAGTAAGCTAAGGTAAATGCACTGCGAATGGTCTCCTGATGGTATGGAACTAGGTCCAGATAACAGGATCTGTTGAAAATCATAGAAGGGACCTGGATCTCAACTACATCCAGTTCACATTGCCATTGCATCAGGCCATGGCGCTGGCTACTAAGCCTGGAAAACTTCCAAGGCTGCAGATTCTATACACCTCCAAGCAAGCTGCCTCAGTTCTGTGCTAGTTTTCTAACATTTTTTTTAAACTTCTAGTCTGAAACTCCCAAGCAACAATCAGTAGCCATAGTTGTCTGCCACTGAGAAAATAAAAAAGGGGCTCAATCATATTTTTAAGTTTTCTTCATGTTGCTGTAAGAGGCTATCAGATATCTTCACAAGCCTAAAGAAGACAAACTCCCACAGCCCCTCTTTTGACAGTGTAGAAATATCTGTGCTTGATTATAGGGGTTTGATATATATGTGACAATGGAAAAGAAAAAGTCAGAAAGTTAATACAAAAGTGTTATTGCAAAGAACGGAAAGATCTTAAGAAGAGCAGAAAAGGATAAATAAAATGGATTAGAGCAGGGGTCCTCAAACTTTTTAAACAGGGGGCTGGTTCACTGTTCCTCAGACACTGTCGGGGGCCCGGACTATAGTTTGGAAAAAGATGAACTAATTCCTGTACACACTGCACATATTTTATTTGTAGTAGTGCACAAAAAAACAGGAAAAAGAATGCCGTATCTGGCCCGCGGGCCGTAGTTTGAGGACCCCTGGATTAGAGTGACACTTGAGTGTCCTTTTTCTTGAAGGCAGATATTCTTGTTCAAGATGCAGAATTATAAGAAAGTACCTAGGAACTGCTTCTGCAAATCTTATTCTAATTACACTCAAGTCAGTCGGATCACTTGCACACCTACAAATTTTTAAGACGATATTTAGTTGAATGTTTATTTTAAATTTTTATTTTCATTTTTAGTGGTTGTGGTTGTTTCAATTTGTTTCAGACTGTTTCTAAAGTATTATTCATTATTAATTAGAAAATAATGGGTTACCTAATTACTTTACTCTTAAAAAGTAAATTACATTTTAAAAGATAAGAAGAGAAGGTGATCTCTTATGGCTACTCTAGTAAATTTAAAGTTTTAAACTACTAAACTAAACAACAGGATATTCTGGAACACATTTATTTTAGTGTTACATTATATTATGCTTAAAGATTATATAAATGGTATATTAAGGGCTATTCCCCACTATTTAATCTTCTGATCTTGCCCTTTCTTCTTCTTGATTCTTCTAAGTACCACTTGGAAGATCATTACTGCAGGCACAGAAGATTTCAGCTTTAATCTGTCACTTATGGTGTGTACTTTCAATCCACCCTAAAAATTTGGAAACCACACTTTAAAGAAAAGCTTCTTTACCCTCTCAAATAGTGCGGAGTCAGTTCATATTGTAGCTTGAAATAGCTTAACGGTCAGTCTCAAGTAAGGACTGAACTATAACAACTATTCGTCTGCACTTAGTAAATTCAAATGCTAACTGGCAGAATTCATCTTAACACTATTTTGTTGCAGTGCAAGGAAATAAATTTGATTCCATTGTTCACCTAATACCCAACAACTACTTAAAACATAATAACTTTATTGTTTCTTTTGGCTTTGGCTTCATCCCCTCTAACATAAAAAATTCTAATATTACTCCTAAACTGAGCAATATTATGATGTTAGACTTCCCCTATTGTCAGTGGTGATACATGTCTTTAATAGGTGACTTGGACTAGGCAAAATTTATTTCCTGCAAACACCGTAACATTTTACCTGACTTTGCGTTTGCAAAGACAAACAAACTGAGCATAAAGTCATCTGGCCTTGGAAATACCAAACAATTTTAAGGAACTTAAAATTATATTCATTAGGACCCCTTACTGCACAGACTTGAAAGATCTTAAGAAGATGTGAAAACAATAAATTCCTGAAAGAATAAATAACTTAAAATTATAAACTATAACAGCTGGAAACACTGGATAATGCTAGTCAGGGTCTGTTACCACTTCAGCAATACGACATGAATCTCAACATCAATACAACAAATTTCAGACATCATTACATAATCTCTGCCTGAAAATCATCAATTACTGCTCATAAAAAATTATATGCATCCTAAAATTACATTAGCTTCCATCATATTTTATTCCATTAAGGTATTAAAGGAAGAAATATCACTGGCAAAACCCTACTGATACCATAAATCATGCAATTTAATGAATATTACTATAAATAACCAAACTAGATATAGTTTTTTTCTAAGCACAATGTAATGCTATTTAGAGAATTTTAATATGTTCTAGTAAAATAAATTTTTTGTAGAACCGCAAGAGAAGACAATTCTCCTGTTAGTAGGAGAAATGCGTTAAGTGTCTCTTATTCTTTATCAGTGGCAATATTTTATTAACAATTTCCTTACCTTTTTGTTCTCTTTGATAGAGAAGACTCATATAAACATAATATTTACTACTAACAGAGGACCATTGATAAGTTACCTTGCCCTGTGTATCACTCAGAGCATCCAGATGTGTTGCTCAAGGGCAGAGATCCCATTCCAGGTCAGGCCACTGGAAGTGAAAACTTGTAAAGTGTAATGTTTGTGTCTCTCTTAAGTAATGCAGAAAAAAGTCTCTGCATTTCTCTGCAAACAAGTATTTTACTTTATTAATAAAAGTACTTGACAAATTGAGAGGGTTCTTTCCACTTGGACTGGATTATAGTGACCCAATACAATCACAGTTTTTCAGTCTTCAGACTAATGAGAACGCCTTGAGATTTTAATATTTCACCTCTCCTATCCCACTTCTGTAGAAGAAATTATATCATACTGATTTACATTTTGCTAGTTTCTGTTCTCATTAAAATCTGCATCCAAAAATAAGGTATTGGAATTTTTCAATGCCTAGTCCATTATGTGAAATCAGGTATTACGTTCATGTATTGCACTAGTATGACCTATTTTGAATTTTAATTGCCTAGCCAATTTTGTTTTTTCCCAACAGGTTACCAAGGTATAAACAGGAAATATCCAGCTGATCAAAATGCAGCCAGATACCAGGGACAGTGTATAGTTGTGGGTCACATTAATTTAACTTACATATTATACAAAAGTGGAAATCATGGTTTCTATTTCCTATTAAAGTCTTCTAATGAGGATAGATAGCAATACACAGCTATTTTCTTCTTATGCAAAATACCGAAATAATAAGGATTAATTAAAATCTAGCAATATCATTAGGGTTTTCTTCTAGAACTACGTGAGTGATATTAGTATTTTGTTTTCCTGAACTTCACATGAGAAAAAATATTCCATACATAAAGAAAAGACAGACAATAGCATGAATTTAATTACTGTCCATTTCAATGAACACAGATGACAGAATTTTGAGATGAAGTGGTGAACCGATGTATTTCAAGGGTGAAATTTTAATAATATGTAATAATAGAATGACACTTGTATTTCTTTATATCTACATTCAAACCTTAAATCCATTTTGTATGACTCATAATAATATTTTACAGTAAATTTACATAATCTCCTTCATGCTAAGAAAAAGTGGATGGCAATATTCTGTATTTATCCTCATTTTAGACCACTGAATTACAGAATGATTGAGTTTGGGAGGGACCTCTGGAGGTCATCTTTTTCAACCCCTCTGCTCAAGCAGGGCCACCTTGAGATGGGTGCTCCAGGACTGTGTCTAAATAGCTTTTGAATGTCTCCAAGGTGGAATACTCCACATCCTTCCTATCTGTCATCTTCACAGGAAAAAAATGTTTCCTAATGTTCAGATGCAACCTTTTGTGTTTCACTTTGTGCCCATTGCCTCTGACCCTCTCACTGGTCACCGCTGAGAAGAGGTGGCTCTTTAGAATCTCCCTTCAGGTACTTGTAGGCATTGATGAGATCCCCCCAAGCCTTCTCTTCTTCAAACTGAAATGTTGCAGCCCCCTCATCTTTTCCTCATATGTGAACTTCTTTGTCTCTTCATTACCCATGTGTCCCTTGTTGGACTCTCTCCAATATGTGCATGTCTTTCTTGTACTGAGGATCCCAGAACTGAACACAGGACTCCAGGTGGGATCTCACCATTGCAGTATAAAGGAGAAAGATCACCTCTCTCGACCTGCTGTCAAGACTTTGCCAGAGGTATCCATATATTGTTGTCCACCAGGACTTCTGGGGCCTTTTCTGCCAAATTGCTTTCCAGCTGGACATCCCCCAGCATATATTAGTGCATGGGGTTGTTCTTTCCCAGGTGCAGGATTTTGTACTTCCCCTTTTTGAAGTCCGTGAACTTCCTGAGTCAACTAAATTCTCCAGCCTGTCAAGGTCCCTCTAGACAACATCACGACCCCCTCCTGTATAAGTCACTCCTCCTGGTTTTGTGTTGCCAGAAAACTTACTGAGACGTACACTCTGCTCCAATATCTGGATCATTAACAAAGATATTAAATGGGACTGGACCCAGTACTGACCCATAGGGTACATTGTTAGCTACCAAACTCCAAATAGACTTAATGTCATTAATCATACATCAACATACTTCTCTATGAGGATCTTATAGGAGACAGTGTCAAAAGCCTCCCTGAATCCCAGGTAGACAATATCCACTGCTCTCCCTTCATCTATCGTGCCAATAATTTTTTTCATAGAAGTTTATCTAGTTGGTCAAGCATGAATCCCCTTGCTGAATCCATGCTGACTACTCCTGATTACTTTCTTGTCCTTTATGTGTCTGTGCTCAATCTAATCTGTGTAAGGTCTGTTGAAGTAAATGAAAATACTCCCATTAACTTTGGAAAGTTAGTAAGAATAAGACCAAATCATCAAGGGAAAATTGTGCTTAAAATAAATTTTACATATGCGGTAACTGGATAGTAAGCACTATCAGGCAAAGTAGACCTTCAAATGCATAAGAGGCTAACACTGGGGACAATTAAATTTCATAGTATTGAATTCTATGATTTTTTAGCTGGTCCCCTCTTGGTTCTTTATACTTTCCAAAGGCACCTTAGAATAGAGGAACTAGAATATTAATAGCTGGATACCTGAGTTTATGATAAAGACACAACTGGTATAGCTAAACTAAAAAAATAAAAGACAGTCTTTGAGATGGACAGCTTGGTAAACCTGTTGTCTGTCTGTTTCACTGGCACTGATTCATAATTCACGTAGTTTTACACAATGAAGGTAGTAGCTATACAAAGTGTTTACGTTATTTTTAATTTCTCTTTAATAGTCAGGTAGTGTATGAAAATCATTCTGGTTGATGCTTCTAGGACCTTGCCAATAATTCTGTACTTCAAAGAAGGGAGAGTGACAGACCCTACACAGGCTTATTGTATGCTACAGTTAAGTCCCTCGACATAAAACCTGACTGATTTCTGCAACTTTGCTTTTGCAGTATGTTGAATCCTTCATCTTGCAATATTAATATTAATCTATGAACATATTAAAATTTTTTTCGTGTTATAACAGAGATATCTCCACCACCTTTTATCACAAATTTCATGAGACATGACTTTGTGAGAAGATATAACACCTTTAAGAAAAAAAACAAACAAGCTTTCTCTGGACTGAGACAAGAATTACATGCTGGAAAGGCAAGCACCAAACATGAATAAGAAATGGTTGTATGAAAAAGCCTGTTTTTCCACTCATAACATTTTGTTTAACAAAGAACATTATCTTTCTGTACAAATCTTGTCTCACATCCTTCTACTGTCTTGCTTACAGCAGTATTAGCATTTGCATTTGAAGGAGTAGATCATAGCAGCTAAAATGTGAATATTTTATGATTTTAAGCCCAGAATTCATGTCCTATTCTCTAAAAATATTTTCTGGCTTTTTAACACTATCTGGATGTGGAAAATCCTTACTCAGTTATATGATATAAATTTTCAAAGCTAACTCAGAAGAGGACTCTTAAACTCATTGAATTGCATATTTTTTTAGTAGCTGGTGACATATATTTGTTTGTATAACAACCTTAGCTGATGAAAAGTCATGCATCCAGTTCAAATGTTTGATGGCAGTCAAGCTAAAGCCATTAACTGAATTACAGAATCATAGAATCGTTTGGGTTGGAAGGAACCTTTAAAGGTCATCTAGTCCAACCCCCATGCAAAAAGCAGAGGCACACTCAACTGGATCAGGTTGCTCAGAGACCCATCCAGCCTGACCTCAAATGTTTTCAGGGATGAGGCATCTACCACCTCTATGGGCATCCTGTGCCAGTGTTTCACCAGCCTCAGCATAAAAAAATTCTTCCTTATATCTAGTCTGAATCTACACTCTTTTAGTGTAAAACCATTACCTGCTAAGGGCCGGTTAGACAGTCCCTGTCCCTTTAGACAGTCCTTGTCCCATTAGACAGTCCCTAAGTATGTCCCCATCATTCTTATAGGCTCCCTTTACATTTTGAAAGGCTGCAGTAAGGCCTCCCCAGAGTCTTCTCTTCTCCAGGCTGAACAACCCAAACTCTCTCAGTTTTTCTTCATAGATGAAGAGTTTTTCTTCATGTGGTCCTCTGGATACAGCCCAACAGGTCCATGTCTTTCCTGTGCTGAGGGCTCCAGGTGCTGAAAGCTGTGACTATTAAGAGGGAATCAAGTCTCTGTAGCATTGTGTGTACCATATCTCCAAACTAAAATTGACAAACAAGTCTATTTAAATCAGGCCCAGATGACTGGATTTTTTAAACCATATTTCTAGATTAAATGAATTTATTTTTGTTGCCATAGTACTCTTCTGCAGGCTTATGGAGACATAAGGAGTTCTGTGGGATCATGCCAAGCTTTATCGATAAGGATATGAGGAGAAAAAAGTAGAAGCAGAAGAATTAAGAAAGCTGTTAACTCACTGAGAGCAATACAGTATTTTGCAACAATGCTTCCTTTTCTTCATTAGCCCAGAGTTTAACATTCATGTCTATGACCACCATTATTTTCTGGTCATTTAGATGTTGCACAAACCTCATATTTTCTTTTTTTACTTCTGGGATAACATTAAAAGACAAACACAGAAGGGAAGGAAATTCACATTTCTTCCTTATGTTCCAAATGCTAACATATTCTGAGTTTATACCACTGCCATTCAGCTGGACACCATTAAGCTGAAGAAGAGTTTTGGTGGTATATATGTGCTCTCATACTGAAAGAAAAGCTCTTCATTTCATTAAAAAATTCAAATTGGTTTTATATAATTTAAGTCATTCCCATTACGCTGCATCTTCAGTAATATTTAGAGTTTTGATGCAGAATAAAAGTCAATATACAATTAATTAAAGATTAGGTCACTACATCTGTAAAATGCATTAAATGGCCACATTTTTCACCCTTCTGAAATCTGTGGAAGCATCCAGGTGCTACCCATACATCACTGCTGCTACAAAAGTTAAAGTTTGTATTGGGACATACCAGTGAAAGAGTCACTTCATAGGATGTTTAAAAACATTGTTTTGATGCACATTACCTTTCTTTTATCTATCTCTGTTGCATTTATTCTGTTTTATTTTCCTTCCTCTTACATGCTGTGCTTGTAGTCTGACATGACAGCAGTTACCTAATAAAAGCCACTTCTTAGCAATATATTTTGTGTATCCAAAAATTCATCCCACACTTTCTCGTTCAAAAATTATTTATTTCTTCCATTACAGGACAAAGTCTTGCATTCCCACTACCTTAGAGAGGTCGTAATGTACCTTTGAGTGCTGTAAATCATCTTGATCAAGGAGGAAAATATAGAGGACAATATAAGGAACAGGACCATGACTTCTGCTCTGGAACAGTTCCTTATGCAGAGTGGAATTTGCAGAGGAATTTGCCAAAGTCTAATGGAGGTATGCAAAAGAAATATATTATAAAGTCAGGAGCTTGCAGGCAAGAGTAAAGATTCATTTTCAGCACTGAAGTAATGCCTAGAAAGAAACTCCAGAATGGTTGAACTCCTGGAGGAGAAGGATTTCTTTCCTTCTATCTCCCACAGAGATTGCCACAAAACATAAGCATCTGTCTCTAACATTTTGACCTCTTGATTCTTGATTTTCCTCGTGAGTTTAACCTTTATTTCTGAAATTGGGCGTATTCAATTTTTGGGAATGGTTTTTAATGTAAAAAATATTTTTTGTGAGTAAGATGTTTGAGTCATGTCCCTTTCTGAACTAATGAAAATCTCTGAAGGTCCATTTTTTCAACAAAATACAGTTTTGTGAAATATTTATATGTTTTATGAACTCAGCAGACTGTTTTTTTCTATTAAGTATTCTGGTAACAATGGATCATGCTTTGTCCTACCAGATGAAGAACATAAAAAATAATTTACTCCAAAAGAGTTACTTCAGAAAGGTCATTCTCATCAGAATCAGGCTCACCTCACTGTTTTGTGATATTTAAGAAAATAATTTTCAACAGTCTCAGGACAGACACCAGGAAATCTGGTGTCCTCTTTTATGGTAGATAATTTAGGCAAATAAATAAATCACAAAAGGCAGGGACTTCAGAAAGCAGTATACTTTAAATAAGTTAATTCAAAAGTGCAATATATTTTTTCACACACACAAAAAATTATGCATGATTTTGTGACTTTTCACAATTTGGAATACCTTCATCCTATTCCAAAATACAACAGAAAGTAGTGTTGTATTATATGGAATGTAAATTCACAGTAAACAAGGAAGATGTGGAAGATGACTAGAAAAGAAAATAAGAAAAGCAAAGGAAATTCAAAAAAGAAATGAAGTTGACATTAATCATCTCCTGAAGAGACTACCTTTTCTTATACTTCTGTTCTCAGTTCTCCTTTTCTCCAAGTGTTATTGTCCTGGTTCGGCCAGGACAGGGTTAATTTTCGTGGAGCCAGGTTACTCTATACCATCCTGACATCATGCCCCAGGGCCATTTCCGGTAGGGGGGCAGGTCCAGGTTCCGGGGTTGGCGGTTCTACATGGCGTGTGCTCGGCTCGTCCCTTTTTGTCCCGGGTATTGCCTTTTTCTGTGTATTGCTTCTCTCTTGTTATTGTTATTGCCTTTGCAATCGTTTCTTACGTGTTCCTGCATTAAACCTTCCTTATCTCAACTCAAAAAGGCACTTTAAAACCTTTTTTTTTTTCTTTCTCTGTCCACGGCCCGCAGCAGAGGGGAGGAGGCGGGGAGCAGTGGCGTGGCCACGCAGCTCGGCCACCCCGCAGCCCCTGCCCCACCTTTATTAAACCAACACAGTTACGTAATAGCTTTAAAAAAAAATATAGGGAAATGTCAAAGTATACTTAAAAAAAAAAAAAAGCTGCATGCCCCATTAACATTTTTTTTTTCCACTCGTTGAGTAACTTAAGGTAAAATAACTCTCATTTTCTCTGGTAGACCTTGCCTTCGTCAGTACCTGATAACCTGAAACAGTTAGTTGACATATACAAGCCAGGCATTATTGATTGCTTCTTTATGTAAGGCAAATAATTTAGAAGTACAAAGCCTTCAGAATTCAGTTATCAGCTTTGGAAAGATCACCCAATTGCCACGATAAAGTCCTTACACGTTTAAAGCCTCCATTACCATGATAAATTTTAACTTTTCTTCTCATTCTCCCTTTCAAATCAGTTATGATCAAAATATTTGTTCTGTATCTGAACTTTTTACATTCTTAGCTTCACTATGATTTGCTTTCAGAAGGAGGAATAGAGAATGTTGCCACCAAGGATATCCTATGGTATGGTAGTTGTGTTACTTTCTTAGGAAATAAAAAAGTGTTTTCAAGCTCCTTTAGATTAAAGCAGATGTACAACCTGTTCCTCTGACTTCCTGGGCAGCATCTATGGCTAGGTTAGCTTGCAAAAAACTATTCCTGTCCTTTTCTACACATAATATGGCATATTAGTATCTGAAGTTATGTTCTCAGTAAACTTCCAAGACAACCTGGAAAATGCCTTTTAAACTTAAGTCAGTAAATCCTAGAAGGAGCCTACCTACTAGTTTACATTTCACTAGAGGCATAAATGAGTTTCTGTACATAAGCCTGCCATTGGGTCCTCCACAAAACCAACACCAGTGGCTACCCAAAATGTGGATTTATTCCAACCAAAAATTACCCAGCACTGCAATGGATGAAAGTAAATTATGTGTTGAGATATCAGGTGGGCATATAATATAGCACAACTAATTTCTAAGTTTCATGAATATTCTTTTTAGAAAGATGACCCAAAATTATGCACACTCACTCATAAAGCAAAAACCTCCCATTCAAGGATACCCAGAAAAGGAATCACTCACCCAAGGATATATCCAGAAGAAGCATTCACTCACCAAAGCAGGGTGGTTGAGGGCTCACTCAGTTCTAGGAAGTTTTCTTGGATGGTGTCTCAATCCAAGAGTCTCTGACTTCAGACCCGCTGCTCCAAGGAAGGCCTACTCAAACTGGCTCTCCAGCAGGGCTCCGTTCATACCCTAGTGGAGACTAAACAGTGATCTTTCTAAATTGCTTGGGGGCAAGTGCATGACAAAGGCAAGCTGAGCCTGAAACAAAGTAACCAATTTTTCAAGTCTGTGAAGTCTTTGTCAGGTCTTTGGTAAAGCCTGTAATTTTCATGTGTTTGTCAGGACAGCTACAACTGCCACAAAACTCCAAATTAGACAGGAGTTAGGTGTACTGTATTCAATGCTAGAGTGAATGACTCCTTTAGATACCAGATGAATAAACAAAGGATAAGCACATGCTGTTTAAAAAATCAGGGAGTATGAATCCATGTTCTGGAGGTATTACCATGGTCAGAATATAATACTGCTTTCTCAGAGAAAAAGAGTTTCTGTAAGTTAAATCTCTCAGGCTTCCTTCAGGTTACAAAGCTACAAAAAAAGTAGTGCAGGACAGCAGCTAACCACTTGGCTCATTTTATCAAGTACAACTAATTATCACAATGAGAATCTTCAAGGCACTCAAAATATGTCTTGTGGTCATCAGAAATCTTTGGTTTTTTAAGCTTGTATGTGTCATTGATTATGAGAATTCACAATCACAACTTAAAAACAAACCCGAAACCTGCTTTAGACCAACTGGAATTAATTCCCATTATTGTTAAAAAAGAGCTTGCAAGCAATTCAGAATCATAACACAATAAATGGCCTTCAGAGATCCCAAAAAGCATGCTGATCTTTGATGCAAGCTCTCTAGACCAGTACCTTTGCTGAACTCAAAAAGAGTAACTTATGATTAATTCAGTTCAGCTAACTATACTAGCTGAAGGATAGCTTTCATTATTTAATCAATTCCCCTCCATATACACTCCCTGATCAGTCATTTAGGGATGATTACAGAGGAAATTCTTTGAATGTCATTATCTGCAACCCATATAGTAAGCTTAACTACCCCACCCATCTAAGAACTTGTTTTATTTTCTAAGAGAGAAGCTCTTTGAAGTGAAGAACAGGAGAGAGTTAGGACTGAAACAGTTTTTTCACAAAGCATGAAAAATGAAAATTAATTAAGAGGTGTGACAGTTAAAGTCTGCATTTCACATTTTTGGTTTATGTTTGAAATAAAAATGTAATCAATCAAGGTTCTTCAGATCTAAAAAGAGAGGATATGCTTATACAGACAGTATTCAACAAGGCATAAAGGTTATTTCTGGAACAGATTGAAGACCAGTAGACTTACTAACATGTCACTGTGCTGTATTAGCAAGTCTTGCCAGTTTAGCATGGGTATGTGACTTCAAAACAGAGAAGTCTTTTATGCTGAAGCGTTGGAATAGTGGTGGAGCAAATCTCTAGTAAAGGACATCTCAGAAATGTTTGCTGCTATTGCAGCATTAATTATTATTTCTTCTCTTTTAATTACGCTTTCTTAAATCTAGGTTTCTGAGTTTAAGTTAGCTGTGTGTTTGTGGAGGTTTAGACCCAGCCAGGACCCAAGCAACACGTGGCTGCTCCTGCTGCCCCCCACCCCTGGGGAGAGGAAGGAAACTACAAACCTTGTGGGTTGAGATAAGGAAAATTTAATACAGCAATGCAATGTCAGAACAACAATGACAATAACACTGAGAAGACAGTGTACAAAACAAGAGATATAAAGCATACAGATTGTGAACTCAGATGAGTGACAATCCCTGGCTTGGTCTCAGCACCTCTGCCATTGTGGGCATGATGTCAGCATGGTATTGAATAGCCTGTTGACTGGTTCGGGTGTCTATCCTAGCTATGGCTCCCTGCCAACTGCTGGTGAAAATTAACCCTATTCTAGCTGAACCAGGACAGTATTGTCCTCTTATAATCGGAAGAGAGCATAAGTCACTTCTTCACATATAATTTATATCTGGCTGGGATGAATTGCCATCTCAGAAGAGTTTTTTTCTCTTCATTGATTTTGTATATAACAGGTTTAACATAAACACTTTATGCCATTCTAGCTGCATTAGGGAATTCTCCCTGGTCTCCAGCTGCCTCTCCAGAACATGGGTCTTACGCAGGTTGCATCCTATCTGTCATCACCAGTATTCCAACTGGCCTCCAAATCTTCCTTTTCAGGCATCGTAGGGCATCTAAAATGGACAGCTGGAGGAAGGCAGGATGTTCTTTGCTACCTGAAACAACAGTAGAAAATTAAGCTTTGTTACCCGGTAGCTTGCAATATAGTATTGACACTGCTAGTAACAGGCCACATGCTTTGTACAAAGCCTCAGAACTCAGGCTTATTGGACCTGTTCTGTGTGATATTTCTTGACCTGTCTGCAGCTTTGTTTCACTTGGTTTGTCTGTGAAAGTAATATTTCTAATTGACTAGACAATTTAGTTTGCTTTTGCATATCTTCTAAACAGCACTACCAACATTTTACTACCCTAACCTAATGATAGCAGTGAGAAATAAAGGCCTGGTACTACAGTAGAGGCCTTGAGAAGTGGGCACACAAGATGTGTAGAGGAGCACAGTTATGGGATGAGAAGGGAATGGGGACAGGCAAACACTGAAGACCTCATAACTAAACTATGGGCATTTATTAAGACTTTTTCTCTATAGAATTATTCACTCTTTCTCTGTAACAACAGAACCTAAACTAATAATTATTCTTGGATTCGACTGTTAAAATTTCAATTATAGTAACAATAAATTATTAATTGCATATATAAGATGATTCTTCCTTGCCCATAAACAAAATTTTGATCAGTGACCATTTGCACAGTTAAATTATCTTCTGAGACTAGATGTCTGACTTTAGATGGTTACCTTTAGGTAAAATGGATTTTTCCCTGGGCAGCTTGATTCACAGACATTTTTAATTATGTAAGACATGGGGCTGGTAAATGTGAATTGAGTAAGCCTTTTAAATTTTTCCATCTTGTTACTACTGCAGAAACGTTCTTTAAAATAGGATCTGGCTATGTATATGGGAAACAGTGTAAATGTATTACAGAAATTTGATGAGTTATATTTTAGTTAAATTTGGCCATCTGCATTGTAGACACTGACAACTTATCCGGTCTCTTTGTGTGGCCTTTCTGATTAGTGGAGAAAAGCAGTTCTTTTAGGGCACAGCTAATCTGACCAATTTTAGACATTTTCTTTGAGGTGCAATGAATCATAACCGGAAGTATCTATTTCTTTCCATTGACTGTGAATGGAGCTTATCATGATTAGCTCATTCATAGCCAAACATTAAAAATCCATTTTTTCCCTTTTAATCAGATCCATGTCGCACTTTTACATTATTTTGGGTGGATCATTCTGGCCAATACTGCATTATTCTGTACTTATTTCTTTCTTGAATGACTAACTAACTAATCTTACTTAAATTTTCTCAGCTGAAATACTATTACCACAAAGATGAATTTTGATTTTAGGTTAACCTATGATTGCTTAGGTATAGTTACTTTGTAAAATTATTTATTGTAGTTATTATTTAAGGGAATGAGAGATGAAAGATCTTCAAGAAATTCAGTATATATTTCCAAATATTTGTCATAAACTACACAATTGGTGCGCGTTGACTTTTCAAGTTCTGAAATAAGCTGTATTTCAAATATAAGTAGTAAGTATTTTCTGACCATTCTATCTTAATCTTTCGCCCTGAAATTCAGGAAGATGTTCTTAGTCTTCTTACAGAAAACTTATCCTACCTTTCAGATATAACGTATATGTAGGTATTTGTCATATAATATGTTTAAGAAAACTATTCTAAAAATTCACTGGCAGAGGTTATTCTCCAGTTTTCCTCAAAAATATTCTTCTCTAAAAGTACCTGGTAGCAATTTTTAATCAATAATGAGTTAATTTTAATACCCAAAATGTTGTATTATGGGCAAATAGGAAGTACATGTTACATCTATAGAAATATATACATATAAAGGTAAAACTAAAGATTTATTATTATATGATGTGAATCCTAGATTTGATAATGATCTTCAGTGTCAGATTGATCTTGGTTTTTTAATCTTAATGGCGGTGGACAAAACACTGAAGGTCTTCATCATTCTTCCATGGTTATTTTCTTTGTTCTTTTATGAAACTGCATCATATGTGGAGAAGTATCAATAACATGATAATAGTCTTGAATATTTGAATGTGGACAAGATTTTGTATCCTTCTAAAGCCTTAGATCTTTTAACAGCAGATATGATCCCTTATAATTTTTGTTGTCTTTTTCTGTTCGTTTGAGGTTTTTTACGCTTTTCTTCACACATCAGTTTTCTAATGCATTTTTTACTATCACCTACTGTTAGAGACACTAAAGATTTGCCCTGCCCAGTTATACAATGTATGATCTAATAATAGTTATTTTTGAAGTGCTTGTCATGGTATTTCTTTAAAGAAGACAAAATCAAAGAATCCTAACCTGTAGCCTACACTCAAGTGTGAACTGACTAAAGAATTTAATTTAATAGTGGCTAAGACGCCTAGAAAAATGTGGATAAATGTAAGACTTGCATTATTCAGATGCTTACAGTTGGACATTCTGATCTTTTATTATTTGAAATCAAATCTACATCCAACTACGTCATTTCAGGAAGTACTTTCAAATTAACTCTCCTAGAAAGAAAATGACTGTCATAACTCTTATTTGTAGGATATGAAAGTTACAGATAGCAGTAATACTCAGTTAACAATGATAAGGCATTCTTATTTAACTTGGCATTCTGTTAGACAATTTGGCAATGTCCAAATATATGAACTACATTTTCTTCTTTGAAAATGTGTTCAGCTGCTATAAGGAGGATTATGGTATCTTGAAAGAGACCAAGATCTTAGAGAGGACAAGATAGTTTGGACAGGATAACTTAATAGTTGCAAAAGGGAATTTCAGGAGGTCTCACTTTTCCAAATATGAAATACAAAATGTGTGTCAAAGTAAGAAATCCCTATGTCTTCTCCACTTCTAAAAGAATAGTAATTAAAATAATAATTCTCCTGATCAAATCCTGCCAGACTTCAAGAAAGGGGTTACTGATTCTGTTTGTTTGTTTTTACTAGAACACACTTCAAATAAGGAAAACTGGAGAAAAAAAAAAAAAAGAGAAAGCAAAGGAGGAAGAAAGTTGCAGGAGATGCAGAAAGAAGAAAATTTTGCTGATTTCACACTATTTTCTGCAGTGCTTTATTTTTCTGCCTCTAATCATCTAGCAGAATAAGTGTATGAACTCTTAGGCTTCATATAATGTTTGTATATTCTTTCACTACTGTGTAGGAGGGAGACATGACAATTACTCCTAGGAAGGAGTGCTTAACCAAGAAATTTAACACAATTTCTAGCATTTATGATTTAAGAATTAGTCACCAACTAAATATCAGAACTGCTACTTGTATGTTTATTTTATATAATTGTACCGTATGGCTACCCCACCATTTGCATGACATGTAATGTATCTTCACTACAGATAAGAACATAGGCACAAAGTAATGGTAAGAAAGTTCAGGAAATTCACTTAAATCCAGTCTCTCAAATATTTATAGTGATCGTTTTCTTTTTTTCCTTTTACATAATTGCCAACAGTTTTTATTTCTAAAGATAAATACAATCTCATTCTGCTTCCACATCTTGCCTCAGTGTCTAAGAAACTTATACTTCAGAAACAAGAAGAACCGTGGGTAAAAGAACCCATTCTAACACGTGGCTGTGTAACATCTTTGTGTTTTTTTATAATAGAGATGTTGACAAGATCCCTTGATTCACATATCAAAATTCATCTTCATTGTTTTGCATACCTCAAGCCACAGTGGGCTCTAGAAAATCTTAGCAAAGTCTCCTAGAAAACAAGTCATGAGTGGGTGCTCAAAACTTACTTTCTGTAGTGAACAAATGCATACAGATTCAATGAATTCTTTATATGAGTTTGATTATTAATTTCTTTCTGAAACAGGTTCTGATTTTTGTAAGAACCTGTTGCATTTTTCATCCATTTTTTCCACTCCTACACAATTTATAGTGCCATCACTTTATATTCAGGCCCAAAGATACATTAGTAGTTTATGTAGCTGTTTGGAGAGCTAGCCTCTGAAAAATTCCTGAACTTGATTTTGGCTTGATTCCAGTTCAGTATATAGTCACATAAAATGATTAGCTGTTAAAAGAGATTTTATTCTTAGGATATTCATATTATACTTTAAAGAACTGGAAAGATATCACAGAAGTTCATGAAAAGAGTCATTGCACACAGATGAAACAGTAGATTCTGCTGTCATGAAATGTGAGTTCCACTGGCAGCATGTAACAAATATAGTTAAACATTAAAATTCATTTTTAACATTAAATATCTTGTATGACTGGAACTTATGCACTTTACATATAAAACACTTTAAAGGTCAGGAAATCAATCACCCGTGTTTTACTTGTCATGCCTATTAGTTTAAGCCAATATAAAATAGTGAATACTTCTTTGTATTACAGTTCTGTCTTGGCCTGATTGATCCTCTATAAAGCTATTATAAAGGTCACAATATGGTAAGTCAAAGACTACTGGGGAACAGGAGGGCACAAGGTAAGATAAACATGTCATCTATTCTGGAATGGAGTCAAGCTGTTTCCTGTATTTGGAAGTGAATGTTGGCTAAAATCAAACTTCACTTTGGTATTAAAGGTCTTCCTGTATTGTCATTGTCTATCCTTCTTTTCCATGATTTCTACATGTGTGTAACAAAATTCTCATTGGGCTGATCCTTGTATAACATGACATAGATTGTTAAATGTTAGCATTGTCTCCTGCAAAACTGCTTGAGAGACTGTGTAATTAGATAGGGTGAGAGAAACAGGTATAATGTGTATATATAAGACTGTAGTGTTAAAAAAGTAGAAAAAGTTAGAATTCATGGCCTTATTTTAAAGCTATTAATTATTTATATGTCCATAACCACAAATCATGCCAACCACACATGCTTTTTTGATATTTTTCATTGTACACCCTATGAATTAGTGTGGTAATCTAATCATGCAGTTGTTGTATGCAATAAATTGCTAAGAATTAGATGTTAATATAATAGTATTGCTTTTATTTCCTGAGACTACTAATGTGATCAAAGGTATGTACTAAATCAGAAACATAAAAATAATTTCTTAGGAGCATGGTTAAGAATAGCAATGCTACAATTCCATTTTAGGTCTCCTCTACTCAAAGAAAGTAGATTTTAGTTTTATGACCAAAATAAAATACTGGAGAAAAATGTAGATTATATAAAAATTACATTTTAAGATTTTTTTCATATTTCTTAGATTATGTAAATGAATAATATGAACATATATAAGTACACATACTTGAATTCTGCTTGTGTAGTTTTACTGAGCAATTTAAAGGCTTATTAATCTCTTTGAAAAATAATCAATACGAACTAAACATTTGGAAAAATATATCTAGGAAAAAAATTTGAAAATGTTGAAGGAGCTTCTTTGATGGTTCTAAAATTCTACATTTCATGTGTTTAATTGTAAAATCTTAGAAGAAAGTATTTTGAGATTATTATATTATGCTCCTTTTTTGTTTCTACCAAGGCTTTCCACTGATTTTACACTGAATTTGTGAATAGTTTGTTCTACAGAAGATATATTTCTCAAGAAATCCATATTTCTGAAATAGCTGGATAACTTGCTTTCGTTTGTATATGCATATGAGCATCAAAATTTGTGCAGTTGTTCACTAATTTATAGGAATAAATAATTGAAAAATAAATAATTTTTAAGATTTGTTTTTCCAAGTTATGTTATAGAGATCTAGCTACTAAAGTAATTTATCTGGGAGAAAATAACAAAACAAAACAAATTAACTCAAACTATGAAAAAAAATAAAAGCATTTTGTTTCATCTGGTCACATTGTACATTTTCTGTGCCTGTCACTAAACTGTAAAATTTAAAGAACTATTTCACCGAAATAAATTTTCTCTGCTTTTCCAGTGATTGAATAATATTTTTACTAGTTGTTCTAGTAAATCTAGAATCTCAGGTGAGGTGACAAAGAGAGGGGGGGAAGAGAGGAAGATGCAAGGAAGTTTGTTAAATATCTGCTTTGATTTCTAATTAAATGAATTTATTTCATATCCCCTATAGCTTATGATCTCTAATAACTTTTTTGTTGGACAAAATGCCATTGTTAAAAAAAAAACTCTAGTTATCGGGTCTTTTATTCCTGAGTTGTTATTACCAAAACTCCACAGGAAATATCATCTGGAAAATAACAAACATCAAAAAGCCCCAGCCAGCCTCACAACAATGTCAAATAAAAGGCCCCCAGGAAATGTGGTAAGATTGTAGAGTTCAGGTTTGGTGCTTAGATTTTGGAAGGGGTAGAGTTGTTAGCCATTTATTACTATGACATACTATTATAGCTACTCTCTTGATTCAACTTGAAATGGTCATCATGGACATGAGAATGACTGCAAATTTCTCACGTAGTGTCAGAGGTAGAAAAAAAGTAGGTAGTTAAGGGACAGGAATGTCAAAATAATGTAGGACATGAATGACCTCTGAATGAAATGCAGCAGCTATATAGATACATGTGTTATAAGCAGAAAAAATAAAATCTTCATAGTTCCTCTCCTCCCTGAGTTAAGTTTTCTAACTTTTAGAGGATCTTCACTATATAAAATGTCACTTTCTTGATTATATACTTAAAGGGAAGTATTTCATTATACATATAGGTTGATTCTACGCATTTTTCACTGATTTTTTTAGAAGTTAATGGAAAAAGGTTTATATTTTATTTACTTTTAAAATAGCAATGCTTGATGCATTGGACTAGTTATTCTATGAGATATTAGATGCATTGGACTATTTATTACATATTTTTAATGAACTTATTATTGTCAGCTTCCACCTCTACTGGAAAAAGATAAATTTTTTCACTGAAGAGAAATTAGTTAGGTTTTGGAAAACAAAACAAAAAGAAAAGAAAAACAAAAGCCACAAAACAAACAAACAAACAAAACCAACAACAACAGAAGGAAAAAAAACACAAACCAAAACAACCTCTACCATTGTTCAGTTCAGAATTTTAATCTCTTTTACCATAATTCCTCTTTAAGTATTTCCATTGTCATTTATAGGATGATAGAATGATAGAATCATAGAATGGTTTGGGTTAGAAGGGACCTTAAAGATCTTCTAGTTCCAAACCCCCTGCCACAGGCAGGGACACCTCCCACTGCACCAGGTTGCTCAAAGCCACATCCAGTCTGGCCTTGAACACTTTCGGGATGGAGCATTCACAACTTCTTTGGGCAACCTGTTCCAATGGCTCACCACCCTCAGACTGACAAACTTCTTCTGTACATCTAATCTAAATCTTCCCTTCTCCAGTTCAATGCCATTACTCCTTGTCCTATCACTACAAGCCCTTCTAAAAAGTCCCTCCCCAGCTTTCTTGTAGGCCCCACTCAGATACTGGAAGGCTGTGTTAGGTCTCCCTGGAGCCTTCTCTTCTCCAGCCTGAAGAAGCCCAATGCTGTTCCCATTCTACAGCTGGGAAGAGGCCTCGATGCAGTGCAGTAAAATAACCCCGGAGCCTGGCATCTGAGCTCTGTGGTCCATGGCTGCTTCACCCACCCAGACCTCTTCCTCTTTACCACCAAGAAGCCAGAGAAGATTCTCTGGCCTGAATTCAGATGCCTTCCGTAGGGTGCAACCCCCACCTGAGACCTCACGTGCCTGCTCCACCCGTGCTCCTGCCAGAGGCGTGCGGTTCCTGGGCTGCCTCTTCCCGAGGTGATGACATTTCTCTGTCTGCCTCGTTGCATTTTTATTGATCTTCCCTCTCCGCTTGAATGTAAATGACTTCCACGGGCACCGCGCTCGGGAACCGGAGCTTTTTGCCACCCAGCAGCGTTACTGGCTCGGCGGGCTGGAGCTGCGCTGAGATGATGTTTATTGATCTTTCCGTGGCGCTTCTCGCGAGCCCCAGAGCTCTTCGCACGCGCGGTTGGGCGAGATCCTGGCGTTAGACGGGGAAGCGCGGCCNAGGTAGATTACATCAGTTGCTCTTCCCTTATGCACTGATGCTGTAACTCCATCATAAAAGGACATAGATTTCTCAGGCATGATTTGCCCTTGGTGAAGCCATGGTGATTGCCAACAATCACCTCTCCATTTCCTATGTGCCTTAGCAGAGCCTTCAGGAGGATCTACTCCATGACCTTGCCAGGTACAGAGGTGAGACTGACTGGCCTGTAGTTGCCCAGGTCTTCCTTTTTTCCTTTTTTGAAAATGAGGCTTAAGTTTCCTCTTTTCCAGTCAGTGGGAACTTCACCAGACCGCCATGACTTTTCAAAGAGGATGGAAAGCAGTTTAGCAGCTTCATGTGCCAGTTCCCTCAAGATCCACAGATGGATCTCCTCAGGTTCTACGGACTTGTACACCTTCAGGTCCTTTAGGTGTTCTTGAACCTAGTATTCACTTACACTGGGTGGAGCTTCCTTCCCCCAGTCTCTGCTGTTGCCTTCTGCAACTTGGGCGATACAGCTAGAGCCTTTGCCGGTGAAGACTGAGCCAAATAAGTTGTTGAGTACCTCAGCCTTCTCCACATCCCTCATGACCATGTCTCCTGTTCCTTCTGGAGAGGGCTCACCTCTTCTTTAGTCTTTCTTTTATCACTAACATACTTGTAGAATCTTTTCTTATTACCCTTGATGTCCCTTGGCCCATTTTAATTCTATCTGGGCTTTAGCTTTCCTAACCTGGTCCCTGGCTGCTTGGACTACTTCTTTGTAATCCTCCCAGGCTGCCTGTCCCTGCTTCCACTCTCTACAGACATTTCTTTTGCATCTAATTGTGTCCAGCTGTTCCCTGTTCATCCAGTCAGGCCTCCTGGCATTCTTGCCTGCCTTTCTCTTTCTTAGGATGCATTTCTCCTGGCCTTGGAAAAGGTGGCCCTTGAATACTGACCAGCTTTCTTGGATCCCCTTCTCCCACAGCAGTTTTTCCCATGGTACTCCACCAAGCAGATCCCTGAAGAGGTCAAAATCTGCTCTCCTGAAGTCCAGGGTAGCAAGCTTGATGTACACCTTCCTTCTTGCCCTAAGGATCTTGAATTACACCATTTCGTGGTCACTGTAGCCAGGGCTGCCCTTAAGCCTCACATTAGCCACCAGCACCTGCTTGTTGATGAGAACAAGATCCAGCGTAACAAATTTTCTCTTTGGTTCTTCTACCACTTGTAGAAGGAAATTGTCATCCATGGATTCTAGAAACCTCCAGGGTTGCTGGCACGCTGCTGTGCCATCCTTCCAACAGATACATAGGTGATTGAATACCTCATGAGGACCAGGGCTTGTGAAAGGGAAGCCATCCTATCTGTCAATAGAGGGCCTCATTTGCTCAGTCGTTCTGGTCAGAATTTAGTTCAACATAATAAATATCTGGGCATGAATAAAACAGGAAGAGCTAGACCATTTTATGAAAAAAAAAAAATAGATAAATTTGTCTTTCATAAAACATTATTCTTTCTCAGTGTTAATAGAACTTCCAGAATTACCTCCTTGCAACTATGAAAAAATGCCAGGGAAAAGCTCCTGTTTTTATTGTATCAATATTATTACTAGTTACTAATAGAGGGTTACTTGACAAAATGCTCATGGGCAACTCAGTGGTGAGAAGCATTTGAACTGCATGAGGACTGCTTGTTATATCTACCCTCTTAGCATGCAGCAGTGAGAAGTTGGCCTCTTACAGTAGAAGTCATGGGAGAAGTCATCTCTGTGAGAGCAGAATAGAGGTAACAGCCATAAATACTGGAGGGAATGTATTTCTGAGTACTTGATCAAAAACAAACAGGCAACGCCGGAAACAAACCTGGGTGAGTACCTTGAAAAGCTTACTAGGATACTTGGATCCACAATACAGCTATGATATGGTTATTACTCAGTGCTTGGTGGTTTAGGCACTCTTGTCATTATACTAACAAATAAACTGCCAGAGGCTCTGATAATAATTCAGATCAGTTTAAGACTTTAATAATAAAACTCGGTTAAGGGGACATTAATAACTTGATAAAATAATTATCTTGTTGACTAAATCAGAACTAGACATTAGGAATTATGGAGTTAATGATAATTAGTATAATATATACAGACACATTATGTTAATTTTGGCAAAACTATAATCACTCGGTGCTAGAACTTTATATGCCTCTGCTGAGAGTTTTGCACTGGAGATTTCTTATGCTTCTTAACAAGATAAAAACTTGCCTCAACTGTTGACTGGATATTGTCATTATGAGATGAAATCCTGACAATGGGACACTATGAAGTAAAGGTAGACCAAAAAGGAGGCAGTCTAGAGTGTAGACTGTATCATGGAATTCAAAGTGTCATCACTGTATTTTCTTAAGGTTAAGGTCTCTTTAGTTTCTAATGGTAAATCAATACATGCTAAAAGAAATATTTCTCTGCAACAGAGCTGTATTTAATATATATCTCTGAGTAATGAGAGGTATAGAATTGACCATGCTATGGAGTATTACAAATTCCATAGCTACCACTAATCCATTCCTCAGTATATTTGTTTTACAACACAATAAAATAAATATAAATAAAGGATATAATTTTAAAATCTTTTTTTTTTTAATGGTATAATGTCAGGAACATGTGATTAGAAAGAACAGTCTGAATCAACAAATGTAGTGAGCTTGATTAACTTTTTCATAAATTGATTCAAATCTGATATAAAAACTTATGACTTACTTTGGTTTAAATTCTCATATGATCATTTTGAAATAGTGTCATGGATGAAGCCTGCAGTAAAACACTCCCCCGAACAAAGATCTTGATTACTTCTTCCCAGCATTAACTGATTGTATTTATCTACTATGAACTGGAAGAAAAGAAATAGATAGTCTTTGCTTTGCCACTGTGCTAACACTACAACTAAACCACATTAAACAGCAGATCCTTGTAGGTTTATAATCTTAAAGTGGCCAAAACTGGATGTTTGGGAAAGAATCATAAAATCATTTGGGTCAAAAAAGACCTTTAAGACTGAGTACCAACACAAACCTAACACTGACAAGTCCATCACTAAACCATGCCCCTAAGTGTCACATCTACATATATGTAAGAATAGGACAAATATTTAGTGGTAATGCTCAGAATGTTCTCCATGTTTAAACAGGTTTTGTCTCAAGGACTTCTTAATATGGGTTTTATATAATTAATAGTCTTCCTTGATTATTATTTGGGGGAGGTTTAGGTTGAATATTAGGAGGAGGTTCTTGACCCAGAGGGTGGTGGAGCACTGGAATAGGCTCCCCAGGGAATGACACCACAGGTTATGGCACCAAACCTGACAATATTCAAGATGCATTTGGACAACACCCTCAGACACATGGTTTAAGGGTTGATATGCACTGGGCCAAGCTGTCTAGGGAGGTGGCTGAACCACTATCCTTGCTGAGATTTTGAGGATGTGAAGATGTGGGGACAGAATTAGGTGATGGGTGTGGTAGTGTTGGGGTAATGGTTGGACTCAATGATCCCAAGGGTCTTTTCCAACCAGAGTGATATTGTGATACTGTGAAATATTCTTCTGTGAACGTTTCTAGTTCCTTTTTGAAAACAGATAAACTTTTTTCATTTTCAGTAACCTCCAGTAAGAGCTACCCATTGGAAAGTGATTAATTATCTTTATCATTTTCAAATCTGCAGTTGGATAGGTTCATTTGAATGACCATAGTTTTTGTATGGAGAGTTGGTAATTGTATCACATGGTGAATTAGTAACAACTGATGAGGAGAAAGCTGAGGTACTCAAGAACTTCTTTGCCTCAGTTTTCACTGGCAATCTCTCTCCTCAGAGCCCTCAAGATGGTGACCCACAGGACAGGGAACAGGTTGACAAAACCGCTCCCACTCTAAGCAAGGACAAGGTTCATGATCACCTGAGGAACCTGAACATAAATAAGTCTACTGGACCTCATGAAATGCATCCCAGAGTACTGAGGGAACTGGCTGATGTAGTTGCTGAGCCACTCTCCATAATACTTGAAAAGTCATGGCAGTCAGGTGAAGTCCCTAGCAACTGGAAAAAGGTAAACATCGTGCCCATCTTTAAAAAGGGTAAAAAAGAAGACCCTGGGAACTACCGACCTGTCAGCCTCACCTCTGTGCTTGGGAAGATATGGAACAGATCCTCCTGGAGGACATGCTAAGGCACATGGAAGACAGGGAGGTAATCCAAGGTAGTCAGCACGGATTTACTAGGGGCAAGTCCTGCCTGACCAGCTGTGGTGAGCTGACCACATATTAAGAGCTTCTGCCTTATTAAAACAGTGAACAAAGGACTACAACCCCCATAAGTCATTGCTAAAGTCCTCCAGGAAATGGAAACCGGAAGTGGGAAATCATGTGACATCGACTATAAAGACCTGCGAAAAAACCCGAAACTCTCTTGTCTTCCTGTGCTATGTGGAGACCACATTGTCGTGCCTCGGAGAGCCACTGGGCCATGCCCTTCCCCACACCCCCAGCACCAACCTAGTGGCCTTCTACAATGAAATGACTGAATCAGTCGACAAGGGAAGACCTATAGATGTCATCTATCTGGACTTCTGCAAGGCCTTTGACACAGTCCCCCACAACATCCTTATCTCGAAATTGGAGAATTATGGGTTCAATGGGTAGACTGTTAAGTGGATAAAGAACTGGCTGGATGGTTGCATCCAGAGAGTGATGGTCAAGGGCTCAATGTCCAGATGGAGGAAGGTGACGAGTGGTGTCCCCCAGGGATCTGTGCTGGGACCAGTGTTGTTCAATATCTTCATTGATGATGTTGACAGTGACATTGAGGGCACCCTCAGCAAGTTTGCAGTTGATACCAACCTGGGTGGTGCAGCTGATATGCCTGAGGGCCAGAATGCCATCCAGAGTGACCTGGACAAGCTGGAAAGGTGGGCCCAGATGAACCTTATGAAGTTCAACAAGGCCAAGTGCAGGGTCCTGCACCTGGGCAGGGACAACCAGCATTATCAGTATAGGCTGGGAGAGGACATACTGGAGAGCAGCCCTGTGGAAAGGGACTTGGGAGTGCTGGTGGATGAAAAACTGGATATGAGCCACCAGTGTGCAAAGCCAGCCCAATCACATTCTGGGCTGCATCAAAAGGACTGTGGCCAGCAGATCAAGAGAGGTGATTCTGCCCCTCTACTCTGCCCTGGTGAGACGTCACCTGGAGTATTGTGTCCAGTTCTGGAGCACCCAGCACAAGAAAGATGTGGATGTATTGGAGCGTGTCCAGAGGAGAGCCACCAGAATGATCAGGGGAATGGAGCATCTCTCATATGAAGACAGACTGAGAGAGTTGGGGCTGTTCAGCCTGGAGAAGAGAAGGCTTTGGGGGGACCTTATACTGACCTTCCAGTACCAGAAGGGGGCCTACAGGAAGGCAGGGGAAGGTCTATTCACAAGGGTTCGTAGCGATAGGACAAGGAGTAATGGTTTTAAGCTAGGGTTTTAAGCTAGGAAAAGATAGACTTAGGCTGGATATTAGAATCTTTAACTTGAAGGTCATAGAGCACTGGAACGGGCTGCCCTGAGAGGTGGTGGAGGCCCCATCCCTGGAGTCATTCAAGGTCAGGCTCTATGAGGCTCTGAGCAACCTGATCTAGGTAGCTGTCCCTACTTGTGTAGGGAGGTTGGACTAGATGACCTCTAGAGGTCCCTTCCAGGCTGAAGCATTCTATGATTCTTTGATTCTATGATCCTTTAGCCACCTTTTACCCTGGGAAATGTCTTGTGTTATTTACTCAGTCCTTTTAAAAAATGGTTTCACTTCCATGTATTATGTCTTGTTGCATCAAATTTGAATTCTCATGTCTTCTGTAAAATAACAGTAACTAATCTGGCATCAGTCTGCGTAAATTGCTTTTCAGTTTTGCTTATGTTCTAAATAGATCCTCTTAAAATGCATATCTAACTTTCATGCCTCAGTGAAGGTGGCCCCTAGAAAGAGATTCAGTCAAGATCAAGCATGTATTTTGCTTTTAGACCAAACTGCAGATTTCAGCTTCTTTTCTGTAACATACACCAAGACAACTCTGGTAAATAAATATAACATCCTGTATAATAAATATAACATCTTGTTATATTCATACGTTGGTAATGACTTTTTATTAGAATTTCTGATTCACTAAGAGAGCTTCTAGTCCTATTTTTTCTCAATAATGGCCAAATAAGGGAAAGCAAAGATTTTTCCTGGATACCAAATGTACTATGATTATAAAGTGATTCATATTAAGAAAAAAAAAAGGAAAGAACTACACAGGAGACAAAGTTGTTCTCTGAAAGTTGCCTATATCATTAAGTCCTGATAGGGGTTGAGACATTTGGGCATTAATCATTTCATCAATACTTTAAAACTTTAAATCCTTAAAACTTTTTACTTAAAATGATACTAAAATAACATGTTACATACACTACTTTCAGATATTCTGTACAGGTTAGTATATTTAAACTTATTTAACAAACGCATTTTAAGACAAAATTTATTATATCTTTTAACAAACATTTTAAGGGTTAAAAGAATATATCACATGATGTGGTTAACTGACCCACATATTAAGAACTATTGCCTTATTAAAACAGTGAGGAAAAAACCACATTCTCCATTATGCCATAGTCTACCAGAAACCGGAAGTGGGAAGTCATGTGACACCGACTATAAAAACCTGAGAGAAAAATGAAACTTCCTCTTTCTCCCCTCCTTCTCCCCCCGGCTTCGTTGTTGCCAGAAGAATCTCATTCCAGGAATTCTTAGAAGACTCTGTAAGCAATTCCTATCTCTTCGGGTTACTAGGCGACCGCCGGGCGCGGAAGGTGTGTGTGGGGGGGACTGCTGCACCAGTGCTCCCACTGCCTTAAGACTTAGAATATCACGCAGTCGGGAGGAGGGAGAAGCCGCCGCCAGTGCAGGCTGCTGCGTCACTGGAGCCAAGCGAGTGAGGCCACAAGGAAGAAACATCCAAAGACATCGAGAGGAGGAGGTGATTTACATCACACTCACACACACCAACACCCACATATAGGTCATATTTTAATACTACTAGGTTCTTGTTTGCCCTGTTCTCTTCCCTCCCTAAGGTTTTCTAGTTCTCCTTGTGGTGGGAGAGTAAGTGGGTGAATATACTGTATATACTATATGATAGTGTTTCTATAGGATAGACACAGTTTTCTATAAATATATATATAGATAGATTTTAATAATACATTTGTTAAATACTCATCTGTCTCCGTATTTGCCTACAAGCCTCGTGGGGAGGTGTTCAGCTTTGCCCTCGATCTTTCTCCCTTTAGGAGGTGAGTTGGACATCTGCGCCTGACCGCGACACATAATAATATTTTAACATTCAGTGAAGTTTTCTCCACAAAGTACTTAACTGATTTTTAGTCAGATGACTAAGTTAAACACATGAATTTGAAGACATCAATCACTAAAATTATTGCAAAAATAAAAAAAAAAAGGAGAGAGCAGAAAGGTTATAAATGCTTTTAACTGGTCACATTTTAAATCACTATTCTCAGTGAGGAAATATGTTCTTGGTGATGATACTTTCTGACTTTTTTCAAAGTGTTTCTTTTGAAACTCAAATGGCCAATGGAAAATAAAAGTCAAATATCTATGGGTGCTTTGAAAATGACAGTGGTAGTACTGTGAAACAAACAATACATTTAGTAGTACTAAATAATTTCTTAATCTCTGGAACTTCATCTACTGTGTGTAGAAGTTCTTTGGGATTTTTTTCTGGTTTTGGCGGGGAAAATAAGATTTTATTAAATATAGTTCTTGGCTTCCATCATGCCTCTTTTTTTTCCATTGTAGAAACAATTAGTTTCTACCAACCAACCAACCAAACCTGAATCTTTTTTCCCATTGTAGACTCATGACTCTGTGGAATTTAAAAATATGTATATATTAAATTATTTTCCAGTGAAATTGCAGAAAAGTGCGTATTCTGAAGTACATACGTATTCATGATGAAATAATGTATTCCTATTGCCCTTTCTTTTTTCCTTTTTTCTTTTTATTTTTAATGAAGTATCTGTTCTTCAAGACATTGCTTGTCCAAGACTGTTGGAAAACTGTGAAAGGCCTTTTCGTTCTGTTTGAAACTTCATTATGCCTAGATGTGATTTTTTAGTTTTAATTATAGTAATTGAAAACAAGATCAATACATTGTGGGGCAGTACTTTTATAGGGTTGAATTTGGGAACGTTTGACATACATTCTCTTTCAGCTTTGTACTTGAGAAACACCACGTTTTGTGGAGGAGACAGTTGGGTTCTTGGAGGTGTTGCTTTCAATATTCTTTCAAGACAATTGAACTGAAAAGCTGAATGAACTTAGTTTTGGAAAAACTAATTAGCCTTGAGAAAAACTAATGCAATAGCTTTTGAAGCACTGGGCCCAGTCAATCCTGAAGCCCAGTCAATCCTTTTACTGCTTAGGAAGCTAGGAGGTGGATTATGCCTTATTTCTTATGAGATTTTCTGCTTAATAAGATTTCATGAACTCTGAGTTGTTTTACATGACCTCTGGCTGGCACTTCTCATTGGCTTTAAACAATGCTTTTCTTTTTTTCTAACACCGTTGTATTTTTTCCTGGGTTCATAGTTCTTTTGGGATTATTTGTCAGAGTAAAAGATATCTTTTAAAATAAAATTTTGTTGCAGCCAAAAGAAAAATTTTACAAACACGTTAAATGTTCATATTTTAATAACAATGTATTACTCAGTGTGACTGGGTAACTTCCTCACCTTTCTATATGACAGGAATCAAAGGAAAAAAGAAAACCAAGTTTTCTATCCTATGAACTTAAGTGTATATATTTGTAACACTCATATTTGTATAGAAACTTGAAAAAGCAAAACCATAATATTTTACTTTCTAAACCAATATTCACTTTTTGCCTCAATAGAATTCTAAACTGAATTTTATTTATCTCACCTTTTTTCTAAATTGCAGCATTGAACAACATTAGCAATATTAAGAAGTCCTACCTGAATTTCCTTATTAGTACAGAGGTTTCCCCTATAGCCATGGAAGCTAAGCTAGAACTCTGATCCAACATTCATGGAAATAATGATCTGGATTTTTACCCTAAGTTTACATAGACAGAGAGCATCAGGAACCGCGTAAGCTTCCCCTTACTTCCCCTTCACTCATATATGTATATATGTATATGAACACATGCAAATACATTTGTGGATATAAGTCAATCCTAAAGTTACAGTAGTTTCTCCATTTTTAGTATGTACAATGAAAAGTAGCAACATCCACAACATAACCACTGTCAAGATCTACACTCGATAAGACAGAAGACAGTGAAATTAAGACTTTTATCCAAAATACTTAAATGATTCAGATTTTCCAGCATTTATGCATGCTCATAATAGATAACGGGAAAATCAGAGGTTTTTTCCACTGTCTTGTATCTATTGATTGGATTCTTATGTGTTTGTCCTCAGAAGAATCACTTAGTTTTCTGAAATTCTCTACATAATGAATCATTCCAATATCCTGATGAAAATAAAAAACAAACCTATTTTCTTCATGAAGGCAATATTAATTCATGTCTCTTAAAATCTGACAAACCTGCATAATGTCACCCTCGAAATCAGCAAAGAATTAATAACAAACACAGCAAGCAAGGCTTCTTATTACTAGCGTTTGACTCTTCATGCAAAATATCTTAAAGCATAATTAAAAGTTACTATCATAAAATACAAAGACCAAATTTCAGCATACAAAGGTGAGTTTCTGCTCTACTTTTTATTGTTACTAGTCTGTTGACTCACTCTCAAAGTGCAGTAATTCAAAGTAGTTTTCCCAGTGATTAATATCAAAATTGGAGAGGATGTAGTGTATCAATGACTAAGCAATGTTTTTCTTCATATTAAAATGTCATCAGATTGGCATTTAGAGTCTCACTTTCTAAGACTTCTGCTCTAGGAAATACAAAATACTACTATATATATCAAAGATATTTTGAATCTTCTTATCAATTTATAGACATCTAGAATTTCAACACTTTGGTAACCCACATATAGGTATCTAATCTATTTCAGATGAATCTAACATATAATGTGGGATTAGAAGACACCACACAAAATCAACAGAATACACCTAGAGCAGCAGAGGAAGGAAATAATCTTAAACAACTTCAAACACCTATATGTGATCACCTGAATGAAGACCCTTTGTTTTCCAAACTTTTGTTTCCACACATTTTCCACATCATAAGCATTTAGAATAACCTCCTCTTAAGATCTGTCAAGACTAACAGTACTTCTAGGAAGCATGATCCAATTAGTCAGATAATACAGGGCTCAAGAAAGAGATAGGAACATATCACCTATTAAATACTATGAAAATATTTACAAATCAAAAAATTTGAAAGTCAAATCCCTTACTTCTTTTGCTAAGAATTCTGAAAGAAAGAACTTCTTAAAAAAATTTTTTTGAGAAGTCTCATCTCCATTCTACAAAAAACTTAAAAGCTCAAATTAAGTTTCTTCAGAGCCAAATTACTTTCCTTATTGTTCTGTAGGATATTGTTGTTGCTGTTGTTTCCATAGTGATCTCTAACTTCCTTGCCCAACTTCTAAGGTAATCTAGACAAAAATACTGGTGTTGGAAAGAACAAAAATGTGATATAAATATACCTGTTGTTTTAAAATTATATGAAAATATGACCTAAGCATACCATTTGAAGAAGATTATTTTAAACTGGATAATTAAACAGTTAATTTTAAAATGGATAATTAGTCATTATAGCAGATTCTGAGGAAACATGGCATAAGCTCCATGCCAAGCAATAGATACTCTCTATTTCAAACAAAAGTTTGTTACACTTATTTCAGGAAAACTGTCTTATTATTAGAAAAATCAAACTAATTTTTTATTATGCTGTCCTTTTAGCCATGAAATGTATGAAACCCTATCACTGATATCTAGTATTTCAAAAATGTTGTCAAAGGAAAACTTGGTAGAACATAGAACTGAGTCCTAATACATGCTACCTGCATTTTTAAAAGTTATTTTAAACTTAATTGAATTATATCTTAAATAAATAATAATTTGTCATTTTTGCATTATGGTCACAGCCCTAAATCCTTCTTTTTCACTGCAAGTCTGTGTTGGATATTATTTTTTAATGTGTGCACTTCACATAGGTGAATATATCCCATGATTTTGCAATTCAGTTAATAGCCAGAACTTAGACAGATTGCAGATTATTTTCTAGTGCATTCCTTTTTAATGTGTACATTAAGGTTTTGATACTTCTCGGGAGTTGATTAGACAGAACTCCACTGTAATAAGCAGATTTACACGAGCCTGAAAGGAAGAGATGGCTCTAAACAGGCATGTTTCAGGTATTGATCTTTATGGAGTACTTAGATAAAATGTGCTCCTCATGTATACTAAATTTATTTAATGTGTTTTGGAAAGCAATCAAAAGAAAAAATGATGAGTTTAGATGTCTTGAAATTTTGCATAAATACGTAACTTCATAATGCTGCTAAGAGAAGTTAGGTTGTTTGCCAAGTAAATCACAAATATTACATTAATATCAGGCTGACCTAGCTTTATAGTCTGAGAAAACTGCTTCTAAGAACACCTCTGGTACTATAAATAGCTCATTAATAAATCTTATAAAATAAGTCTGTAACATTAAACTTCTTTAGTAACAAGGTGGTCTGACTTAATAGAAATGAGCAATCACATTTTGGTTATTGCTGAGGTTAATGTAAAATGAATTAATATATTATTATGCAAATAAAGTAGCACAACAAACATATGTGAGGTTTTCATGTAACATGACAGACCCTTAATTAAGACTTCTGTGGACTGAAAAAACAACACATACACAGTTAACCATTAGATATATTAAAGCAAAGAGATGCACTGCAGCACATCTTCAGTAATTTTATTCTCAATTCTTCCTAATGTTTACAACCACTACGTCTGCTAAATAGATCTCTTGTTGAATACATCAGAACACCTGCAGGCCTTTGATAAAAAAAGCTAATGGAATTCAGAAAAAATATGTTAGCTTTATGAGGAACTTGCATGTATAAAGAAAGAAGTGACCTTTTAGACCTTCACATATCAGGTGCTGAAGTGAAGTGTTCTTTACTACACAAGAACAAAACATCTCTGTAAATTATTCCTTTTTTAATTTTTTTTTTATTGTGCTATAACTCCACAGCAATACTTTTCAGGCAAAATATAAAAGAGGGGCATTTTTGTCTGTTCTAAACCAGGATAATAGACTTCCTGGAGACCGTTCAAATGTTGTTATCACAAATGAATGAAAATTTCTAAAATAGATTTTTACAGTAGGGCTATGTTGATGTAGTGTCTGCATTAAGAACAACAGAGAAAAAAAGAGTGAATATATTGGTTTTGTTTTTGTCAAACACCAAGATGGTCAGTAACTATCAGCTTAACAAAACCCCATTACTATGTAAGTACCATTTCATTATGGCAAGGCATATGAACTATGTCTCACTGAAACAAAAGGATACAATATTTATACATTTGACAAACTATGACAAATTCCCTTTTGGCTTCAGTGAAGATAAGTACGATCAAAAGAATGAAGGTGAATTTCATCTTCCCTAACACTGGAATTATTTAGATGTAGAAGTCCTCATCTGAGAGAGTAATTTAAACTTTTTTGTAGTCAAAAAAACCAAAGAAACAGAGAAGTAGGTTACTCTGCGGCATGGTTTATCTGTCCTATTTTAGTCAACTACTTTTGAATGAGACAAACTGCACCCAGAAGTACCTGTTCCTCTTCATTAACTGTAAAGAGGAGGCTACATATCAAGATCACATAGAGTCTCCATACAGTCGGTGTTTAAATTTAAGTGAGATGAATTCTGCCCTTGGGTATACTAGAAGTAAGAGCTTACTCTGGAAGTATTCTGAATATAAAGAGATGTTTAACTTGTCTCCACCTTAACTTGGACATGTGGGAGAATGAATATAATTCCCTTGCACCCTTTATTCTTATTTCAGCTGTAGTGAATGGAGAGAAAATGGGGACATTGGATGAGTCTCTGTATCGCATATTTGAAAATAGAGTGGGTGGAGGTCATGAAAAAGGTAAGGAAAGCTCTGAATCTTAGCATTCAGAGTAGAATGGAGTAGGTCCAAAAAACCTATGAAAACAATTGCTGATTTGCTTCTCTGAAACAAAGGATATTGGAATATGAAAGTGACTGTGCAGCTGCCACAGTCTTACTAATGTTATGGCCATATTAAGGTGCCTTCAAATCAAGGAAGGCGGAAGAAATCTGATCCCTGTTCAGGCACAAAAGTGCAGTGCTGCCTCACATATTCCAAATATCAGAAGTGCCTGGATGAAGTCAATGTTGCAGTGAAGTATTTCTTCAATGATCACTGTCCTGTTTTCAGCTGTAACAGAGCTAATTTTTTCTAATAGCTAGAATAGTGCTGTGTTTT